>CATKUM010000286.1:0-60481 GCA_949786405.1 Onychomys arenicola | reverse complement strand
TGCATGTGTGTCTACCTCAAAGAGAAACGTACGTGATGCGCTGTGGACGGGAGACATATACATATATATATATATATATATATATATATATATATATATATATATATATATATATACCTGCCTCTGTCATTACAGGCTGCAGTCACCGTAGTGTGCTCTTCTATTGAGAAATCTTGCGCTGTCCATGCTGATACACATGCAGCAACACATATACTCCTGCTGCCGCGTCGAAGCTGAGACACTCGCACACATATTTAGCAGAAGTATATAAATGTTTGTTAAGAGATAACCTTCCTTGTCGTATACGCCTGCAGAGAAACTCGTGCCTGCGCATGACTGCATGTCGTCTGTATGCAGCGTCCTCGACTCCGAGGCAGACAGGGAGAGAAGAAAAAAGAGAAAGAGAGTCAAGCGGCGACGAGACACGAAGAAGGAAGAATACCATGTAGTGGATATGTTCACACAATGAGATATAGATGCCCTAGCTAATAGGCCGAGGAGAGACAGACGGCGCACCGCTGTAGCACATGTGCGTCTCCTTTGACTTCAAAAGACGTCCTCTCGTCCTTTCTCTCTCCACACTTCTCAAAACAGAACGCTCATTCACCCACACGTTTGCACATATGCAAATGAATCAGCGAAGTTATCTTTGTACATCTATCAACAGGCAGAGACGCATCACCCATGGGTAGGCAGATCCGCACCTGTGTACGGTAGACGTGCAGTAGAGGCAGGCACGTACAAAATATATACAAGTGCCCCTACATACGCTATACGAGCATATAGAGAGTGACAGAGACAGAGATGTAGAGAGACTCAGGCGGCTCCGCGCGAGAATGGGAAAAGACAGCGACAGCAGGACTTACACTGCAAATGGAGGTCGGGACTGCTGAACTGGAGCCCCAGACGATGCTGCAGGTTTGTTTGATTCTTCTTCACTGGTGTTTTGTTGGTGCTTCTTTTCCTTCTCCTCGTCCTGGGGCACATCAGTGCCTTGAGCGGCTGCAACCTGCTGCTGATCAACGTCCCCCACCAGCAAGCAGTAGCCGTAGAACACGTGAGAGAAGGGAATATCAGCCCCTCGCAGGTTCAACAACCAAGCCACGTCATCGAGAGCCTACACGTCCACAACAACGCGTCGTCCTCTCGGGCACACTGTGCAAAGTTGCTCTACTACTCGCTGCTTTCCAACGCCCCTCGATGTACCTTCTGCGAACTTAAGTTTTTTTATTCCACAGATGTACTCTTTCTTCTTGACAAAACAGAAACGCCAGTGACGGTAGTAAAGCCTCGTGATACTTCTGTGAGCGGCGATACCATCCCTTTCTTTCACCGCTAGGGAAACTTCTGTTTCTCGTGCAGCATGCATATTGAACGAGAGGCCTGTTGTATGCGGCGGCACGCGAGAAAGATAAATGCACAGATCTCTCTGTCACTCGCAGAACAACCAAAGCAGCAGCAGTCATTCGGTTGAGAAGCAGCAGCAGCAGTAACAAACCCTTCAGGAGCATCTCATGCGCAAGGTGTAGAAACATCAACAGAGGCAACAGAGGCAACGAGAGAAGTTGCTGCTATACGCAGCCATATCAGTGCAGCACGTGGCAACAAGTAGCAGGAACAGAAGCGACCAACTCGCAACCAGCAGCAGCTGCAGCAGCAAGGATTACGAAGGAAAGAAAGAAACCGAGAGACATGTAACCAGCCAGGTCGACTGCAGCCGACTCTGAGAGGCCTGCGAGCGAAGGACGTACAGAGAGGAGAAGGAAATGAACATCGGCAGCACTCATCTGCGCCTGAATGCGCTCAAGCTTCTTCGTTGTGCTTTCACCTGAAGATATGTAATCGCACACGCCCCAGCTCCACAGCATCAGCACATGCGCGTGTACATCTGTGGAGGGGAAACTGGAGAAGAAATATATTGAAAAGAGGAATATATCGAGGTCCAAATCTACAACGCTCAGAGAGCACGTCCAGCTCTGCAGATATACATACATATACGTGTATCAGCACACACATGTCGATTCGCAGATCATGTCTTCATAGAAAGACGCAAACAAAGCTCTTATGTGATCAGCTCGACTTGTTGACGCATGTAATCCCCCGAAAAGAAAGAGAAAAAGAAACATTTATATTATGGAGACCTCTTCTCTTTGGGAACAAAACATTTATGAACATGTATACAGAGAGACCATTGTCTCTATAAGTAGATAGAGAAAGCGAGCCATACTAATAAACATTTTCGAAACATCTATACAGACATGTATATATATGTATATATATATATATATTCTGTCGACATAGAATATGCACATGCGTTCACGAAGAGAGACGCTGAGTGGAAATGTGCTGCTACAGCGAAAGACCACCTGCGTATTGTAGGGGATGTACGACGAGGGGTCGGAGGTGCCTGGTAGGACGGAGCCGGTCCCAGACCTGGTCAACGAGATTTTCTTCGAGAATCACAACTTCTCCTTTGCCTGTCTTTCCGCTTAATTGGTGCTGCTTCTTTGTGTCGTTGCCACCAGTAGCCGCACCGGAAGCACCGGCTACAGCTGACATCTCAGGTCCCCCTTCATGCGCAGTGGGAAGAAAAGAAGAGGCAGCGGGAAGAGACGGAGAGTCCGCAGCAACAGGCAGAGGTGATTTGGTGGATGACCCGCTTGCAACGATGTCAGCGAAGGGCTTCTGGGTAGACACTGTGGGAGGAAGAAATCCGGCCTGCAGCAGTTGCGTATATTCGGTAGCAGGCGTCGACCAGCCGTGAAGGCCTAGGCGGAAGACTGAAATAAAGCAACGCAAAAAAATTCTGCAGCATAGAAATCAAAAGAGAGATGAGGTCAATGTCGGTTTCTGCCTCACAGAAGCTCGCAGTGCCTCATGGCTTGGCTGTTAGGTCTCTCTCCTACGTCGGTCTCGTCTGTTACGGAAAGCTGCCTTGATGCACATTGCACAGAAGCTTGCAGACGAAGCTTAGAGGTGGCTTCGCCATCGCATGGAAGAAGACGATCGCTACTCTAACGCAGGCGTCTCGGCTAGAAGACACGTCCGCAATCGTCTTTGTCTTTCACTCGTTGCTTGACCAGAGAACAGCTTTCTCGACGCAGGAGGAATTCAACCCTTCATCACAGTAGACGCGAGGGGGGACGCGGAGATGTCATGTCAAAAGAGTAAACAGAACAGAAGAACCGGATGACTCTTCAGACTGTCTTTATAAATGCACATCGTTACAGCTTGGGATAGAAGACTCTCAATACTGTCTTCATACATACAAAAAGCAGATTTAGATGGCGGAGAAGGACTTGTGCAGGAGAGAGAGAGAATGACGGAAAACAAGTGCATTTCTCCCGTGTATTATACACATGGTCACTCTAAGATCATCTTCAAAGAGAGTCGACTACAACAACCCGAGACAAGCATAGTCCTGTAAGAGCATTTAGATGCGCGAATATCTCAATCCTCCAGAAACGAGATATAACGAGATATCGCTGCCTATCCGTGAACGTTGCCACACTCTCTTTTGCAAAATATACTCTGCTCTTCCACACAAGCACCTAAGGCAGAGATAGCCACTTCTCTCGCTTCCTTATGCAGTGCCCATCATGACACCGCCGCTATGGCCGATCTCCCTCTCGCTCAAGCAATCTCTTTCTCTGGCGCTTAGTCATCGCCATATTCACTCACCTACATAGAGCAACCCAGACAAAGAGATCGCTACACAACACTTTAAATCAGGTACACATGCAGCTCAGCGTTTAGCCAATCGCACGCACGCCAGTCCCGACCTTTCTTCTATCTCCCTGTCTGTCTCTTCCTATCTACATAGATATATATAGCGAACGTCTAAGGCAGACATAACCAGTATCCGTGCGTGTCCAGCCTCCTTCTGCGGACTCGTACAGCCGCCGAGCTGTCCTGACAGACATAGCATCACCGCGAGGCCGTCTCTGTACTTCCTGTCTGGTCCTGTGCTTTCTTTTTCTCTTCTTTCCTTTCCCTCTCACTCTCTTTCTCTTGCCTCTTCTCTCCGTTTGTATACTTTAAATGTACAAGCGGACACAAGAATATCTGCCGGCTGGACAGGCGTTGGATCATCTGCTGCGATAGGTTTTCTTCAGCAGCGGACGTCATAGACTTCACGCTGAATACAGAAATCCATATAACCCTGTATATATATGGCTGTAGCGCCCACACAGTTCAGGCACTTGACCGTGCGTTATTGAATCTCTCTGTCGGCGCGGAAACACCGATGAACTGCACCCGTGAGACACGCGAAGGAAGGATGTGGCCAAATGTAGATGTATTAGCTCTCTCTCTGTGCATACAAGATGCTACAAATCATACGGTGGTGGGAAAAGGGGCGCCAAGCGTCACCCAGAAACACTTCAGACGTCTTCAGGAAAGGTTTTGATCTCAACGTCAATCTAGAGAGGAGTTGTGGTCATCGAGGAGAGTGGTGGGCACGGCAGCGCAGTTTGTGAATGTGCGTGCGATGAAGAATGGTTCTGCATGCGGTTTTACCTGCGTGATTGGCGGCTAGCCAGGTGTGCAGTTTCGGGACCCCAGGTGAATTCTGCTTCATGAGTTTCCAGACAGAGAGATCCAGTTGTTGTTCCGCTTGCACAAAGTAGCGACCGTCCGTCCACAAGAGAGCCTCTCGTGGCGTGACCACCGCAGTACCACTGCTGCCATCAAAATTCGTTAGAAATTCTCTACGCCTGTCGCAGGGCGCCGGTATTTCGCTTCCGTGGGCATCGGCGCTAAAGACTACGTAAGCGTCTAATTGATGCTGACGCATAAGTTCACGTAACGCACATACCTTTTCTGCAGGAGAAAGTGCGGCTGTTGCGGCGCTCTTCGCGCTTGAAATAGAATTTGCCACGGCTCCGAAATTACTCATCGTGCGAACCGAGCACGAGACGGAGAGGCGGTCGCTGAGTGGAGAATGGTGAGAGGCACGAACGGAGGATGATAACGTCCTGCAGCGCAGGAACGAACGACTCAACCCTAGCAGAGGATGCTGAAACATGCCCGGGTCGCCGAATTCATAGGGCACGAGCACTTTCGGCCGCTTCTGCTTGACCGGCAGCTGGTGTACAACAATTGCACCCGTTTGGGAAAGATCTGGGGGAAAGGAACATGGATAAGCTGGAGTGCCACAACTGGAACCAGTGGCACTGATCTTCTTGAGGAAGCAAGGGAGGACGAAAACCTTCTATCCAGAGGTCGATACGAAATAGCAGGAAGTGAGAAAGCATACCGAAGCGACAGGTCACACTGCAGGTAGACAGCGTCACTGACGAGGCGCGGCATCAATGACCAAAGCCTCTGCATTCCCTTTGTTGAGCTTGCAGCCAACCTGACAACTTCGCTCACCTTCCATAAATGCGGCACGATCGAAAGGGCCACAGACACGGTGGAAAGCAAAAGTGGCGAAGAGGGAACAACGGGTCAAGAAATACAGATAGTCACGAAGGAACCAGCGAGAAGAGGTATGAAAGGACGTGAGGAAATGACTGGGACCAATCACGACTACGAACCTAAGAGTGAGATGCATATGTCACCCTTTCTACACGAGGAAGGCCCGCCCCTGAACGGAATGCACTGGACGAGGACACCTGAGATGGAGGAAGAGGTGGTAGTAAATATTGACTCCACTTGAAAGCCAGTGAAGGTGCTTCTAGACGTGTAAATCATACAAACTCTCTCTCCTACAACCACTGCGTCTACTCACGCTAAAAGATACGAATTCTCACCCCTGCGTGCGTAGTCCGCTGGAAAACGAACTGCAGCCAAAGTCTCACGCAGGCGGACGTGCAAAAGCTGCAAGGACGCAGCCAAATTATGGATGTAATCTGCGCTGTGGCAAACGTGAAGTTTTAGAATTCTAGATACACTTCACAAGAAGTATTCATCCCAAACTGTGTGTGCAGGCAATCATACGGGACTGACTGACATTCGTCGTTCGTCGTGAAGTTTTCGGATGGGCTGCATTAGAGGACAGTTTCGTACGTAGCACCCGAACTAGCCTACATGGTTGTTATTGAAAGATCTAAAAAACTTCCTATTTGAAAGCAAGTGTCTACGTCTACGCACGACGCGGTTGCTGCTACGATGAGCGTATGTGCCTTCGTCCGCGGGAGAAACATTCCGGAGGAGACCGTCGCCGGACGACTCGGGTGCCCCGTAGTGCGGTGGCTGTCCGGGGCCCGCCTGCCTCCACTAGGATTCAAGACCCGAAGCGAAACAGGAACTTATAAAAAAGCATTAAATGCATAGGATCAGAAACTCGTAACACAAGCGTAGTTCATGTAGAAGCATTGACTGCGTAGGCAAAATATCTCACAGAAGCCATATCTGTACACTGCCAGCGAGCCCTAATGCGGCAGCCCAGGAGCCAGGGCAGTGCGACGCTCTGCATGCTACGGAACACGTATCTAACCCCTGTAGGATTAGCGTTCCGGCTTGGTAGAGCCTCGTAGACGGAATCAGCTTGGGAAGGCTGCCCGTCAAAAATTTGTAGGCTTTGCAGCTGCACACTTCACCCTGCGCTACACTGCTCTGTTTCACAGCTGGATATACGCTGCACTTAGCTCGGAGTCTACGTCCCTTCCTGGGCTGCGTTACAGTACGACTGTGGTGTGCGCAGCGTCTCAGTTTAGTGTGCCTGCAAATGAGAGTATTCGTACCAGTGGAGATGAATCCTTAACTTGTTGTCACTTACATTGCTATTAAATACCTGCGCCGGCAACATCGGTCTTCTTTCACGGCCTATTACGCTGGACAGCTCTGACCAGGAGCACAGTATCGAAGCAAGTGTATTTTCTGTTTTAAGAGGAGGCCAGTATACCGCGTGTCTGAAAAGCAGCGGCCAAGACAACTCTGTTCGTGATATAGAACACACACAACCACATGATACGTGTGTGCGTCTTTTTCCGCATATGTAGCGTACACATTCACATGAGCGAAAGTCGAGGCGGAAGAAGAAGGAGACAACTTCACACACGCGAATTCAATCTGTGAAATCTCTACTTTGCCTCCCTAAGTTTACTCTAACACAGTGAAGGTGCACGCATCCATATAGTTTGCGAAAATTCCTCAGATGAAAAGTCCGCAAAAGGCCAGAGAGCACTGGAGGCCCCTGAAATACGGATGTGCTCATCAGCGTCCACCCTTAGCCCTAACCGAGGCCTCCTCTTAAAACAGAAAATACACTTGCTTCGATGCTGTGCTCCTGGTCAGACGTGTCCAGCGGAATAGGCCGTGAAAGAAGAGCGATGTTGCCGGCGCAGTATGAGTTCGGAAGAAGCTCAGTACGAACAGCTCATTTTGCCATCACCCGTCGATACTGGTAAACCCACTGCACACTTTCAGCTGCAAAAAATGCGGCAGATACTCGCCAAAGACACAGACGCCTAGCGTACGCAAGAGCGGGTGGCCTCCTGAAGAAACAAAGAACATGCGTGATGGTAGCAAAATACGTTTGCAAGATGCTATTCAATTTCCAAGAGCATACTTCATATCTAGCGTTGAAAATGAGCTCGGACGCCTGGTGTGGCTCCCCGCTTGAGCTGCGGTATCAGTTTGATAAGTGCGTTGCACCAATGGAACAGTGTAAAGTCGATTCGTTAGTTCTGCTCGAGCGAACACAACACCGCCCGTTGGAGCACAGACGCTTGAAGAACGATACTGAGCCACATGTACTCGCTGACACAAGGTCTCAGCTGCATGAAAGTGGGGACGTAGATAGGGCATAAAGCAACGGAGGAGGAACCGCGTCGAGCAGATTAGAATCCTTTGACACTTTCTGGAAAACTACAATGGGTAGAGTACAGGGCGGGCACACACGAAATAAGCCGAGCACAGGAAAGCGTGCCTCCCTGAACCCGAACACGCTCTCAACGCAAAAGATGCTGCGTAAAGAAGAATATCGCTAGATGGTGACGCTTCTTATTTTGGAGTTGCTCGTTCCTTAGGCATAGAACTCTATTGCATACTGCAGAGTTCATTTGCCTCACACCAGAAGGGCCCGAGAAACAAAAAATCTGTGTTCAACCAGGCGGCGTTCCATCGACAGTTGTGTCTCGAAAAAATGCTCTGTTGCTGTGGTATTACTCTCAGCATTGTACTTCCGGCCTCTACAGATGACTAGGTGCTTCGTTTCACAAACCAAAGCGCACTTTCAGGAAATGCTATTACTACTGTACGCTTGACAAGGCTGCCCTCTCCAAAACAACTTTGCATACAATTCAAAACTCTAGACCTGAGAGGTTTTACATAACCTTTCTAGCACTTGCAGAGAGTCGTTCCTCTACAAAGTTTGTGTGAGAATGCGGCAAAGTAGGACATAAGCCATCCACAACGTATATATGTGAAATCAGCTCTCTTGCCTGCCGGTGGAAGCCTGGCTAAGCAGGCTTTTCGCACTTCTACGTAAAAGATGGCTTTCATTCTCACCGGGAGATGCCCGTGTCTTTTATATATACGTATTCAAGCACACGCGTAGGCCTGCAAGAACATGAACCGCACGTGGGATGTCTAACCATTTTTCGACACAATAGCACCATGTTCGGACCGTTCTCTTTTTGGGAGGATGCCGAGATCGGAACGCGGAGTTAAAAAGGGCAAGTGAGGATGCATCGGCGCACACGCTCAAGGGACAATTTTTTGTCATACGTTTGGAGTATAATCGGGGCTTCTGAAGAAAAAGGTGTTTGGATGCTGGGATGCGCGTGTGAGTTACGCCCACCTCCGCTATAAAATTCCACACTTAGTGACTGGAGAGAGCTTGAATCTGCACTAAGAGAGCCACAGAATCCCATCTACGGTTTGTACCATCAAAAATCAGTAGGCTTTAATTAGAAAATGGCGAGAGGCGTATACAAGTATATATAAAGAGGAGCGCATGGCCTTTTTGACCGCCTCCAGTCGTGTCAAGGAAGGCGATACAGATCCGTACGTTTTGGTGCACTTGTGCACCAAAACGTACGGATCTGTATAGAGTTGTTTGCGCTTTAATCCGCTGCTTGAGGCATTTGGGGATGATTGGCGAGAAATGCTGCACGGACTGTGGAAAGCGCCGATTCGGGGGGAAGTTGTTGGTACATCACCCTGCACAGGGCCCACGCCTGAAAGGAAAAGAGAAACGGAAAGAAAATTCGCCGTACACTCACATACATATTAAGTATCTACACACGCATGTACATGTATACGCTCTCTTAAAGGCATTCTCAAACCAGAGAATCTATGCCTTGCACGAAAAAGTCATTCAAAAAAATTCTTCCAAAATGAGTCCTGCATTGTTATAACAGCCTACCCGCGTGTTGATTCAAATCTGGGATACAGGACTGCTTGTAGCATTTTAAAACGAGGATGGGCATTTTTAGAACACGGCCAAAATACTCCACACGAGACTGCCATCTAACAGTGGCTTAGCGTCTTATATGCTTGCAGGTGCTCACGAGACGCAAGTTATATACGATGGACATTCTATAGTGTAAAGATCTCTAGACTCTGGCAAACATTCAGTGGTGAGTAGCTCTGTGCACTTCGTGCAACAAGCTCTATCACGGCGCCATCATCCACGGCTCTGTAGGTCGAATGTAACCAAATCATATGCCTATGTTTTTATAATTACGTATATGCAGAAAGGTGTAGATACTGATTCTGGGAAGCGTAGGATATTGATACTTACATGCATCCACGGGCGGACGCAGTTGTGCAGACGAATACAGTCGCCTGTCAAGAAAGAACTACAAGAATGGCTGCTCTCCTGCTTATGAACTGGTCATAATAAGGAAGGGAACGATATTTTCACGCAAGTGCAACAGCAAAGCAACATAAACGATGAGCCAATTTATGTCCCAGACGCAGTCAGAACTACTAGTTTTACGTTTTCATATGCGGCCCTCACTTTGGCACTAATGGGTGCGCTGAAGCAGCTATTCACGTTCTCTGTCTTCTGTCCAGTAAGAGCTGATCGTCTTTGCTGTCTCTCCCTCGTCCTCATACTTCTCTCCAGCGA
Organism: Onychomys arenicola; assembly: GCA_949786405.1. Lineage (NCBI taxonomy): Eukaryota > Metazoa > Chordata > Mammalia > Rodentia > Cricetidae > Onychomys > Onychomys arenicola. Next base: position 50,460 of record CATKUM010000286.1, on the reverse strand, counting down.
AGCTTTATCGAACACTTTCGTCCCTAATTCACAACTGGGCCTTCCTTCATGTGTTAGAATTGTTTCCGGAGTTTCCAGGCTCTTGACGCAAGCAATTCTTAAACAGTGTCCTGATACTTCGCCACAGGGGTCTTCACGTGACTTTTGCAAAACTGTTCTGTCCCTTTCACTTCCGTCATCCTGTGCTGCACCTGAAATAGTATTTGCTGGTACACGAAGCTGGAGGTTTGCGTTGGAAACAACACCTTCTTCATTATTACGCTCTTGCGAGCTACCTCGCAATGGCGTGCTAAGGTGGTTCGCAGCAGTATTCGGTGGGTGTCCTGCGTGAAGTGCGAGATGTTTGCGTACGGTTGTCTGTTTAATAGCTGCAGCAGTAGCGGCCAGATGTTCTCTTAATTGTTTTTCAGATGTAGTGCTATCGAGGACGGATGCAAACGCAGCAGGATTGCAGCAGGTTTCAGCGAGATATGCTGCTCCACGGTGTCCCATCGATGGTAGAGCGCGAAGCTGGCGACAAAAAATTTCTTTTACAGTCAAGTTCATGGCTTTTCCGCTCCGTGTGCGCCAGGTATCCCAGCGTAGCAGTTCCAGTGCCCCACCGTCTTCTGCTCGTCTTGATGCACCTCCCAGAAAGAAAAATGCCGGTGATCTACTACATCGGCTAGCAATGCAACGAGAAGGGTCGCTAGTTTGCGTCATACTTGCGAGTTCATTGGATGGGACAAGAAACAAGTTGCTTGTGTCTAGAGTGTGCGAACATCGTTCTAGCAAGCGTTTTCGTCTCTGTGTAACTCTAATGCAGTCTGCTGGGGAAATGGTTGTCGTGTTCGAAATCGAAAAATACAGCCCCTTCCCTGTTTCCCTGTGCAAACGCTGACGCGTGCAAGCGATTGATGTCTTTTTTAAAGCAGCAGCAGACGTACAAGACCGTTTGTGATGTTTAAGACAATCTGCTGATACACGAGTTGCTAACAAGGTTATAGAGTATCCCGGAGGACGGGCACAACGGCGTGATGAATGGCTCTTGTCAGTCATGTGTGTATGTGCGCTCCGATCCAGCCTGTCCGTTTCCCCGAGCCATAACTGAGGCTGTCTTTTCTCTGCTGCAGTGCACGCAAAGTGAACTTTCAACCTCCTATGCAATCGTGTTAGCATCGCCACCGTATGCGCCGGACCAGTAGTCTGCAGCAACGTGAATCCGTTTATAAGTTGCGTTTTCACTTGCGCCGTGCGAATAGCGGCTATCTCACTAGCAACTGCTGCAGCTGAGAATGAAAAAGGTTGAGACGCTTCCCTGCCAGCAAACCTATGAACAACCTCCTGCCGATGCTGCTGTTGTTGCGACGAGAGACACTGAGTGCCGCCCGAATGTGATGTGCGCTCCTGCTGCGTTAGAGTTTGAGCACCGCGCACACGATGTAGCGCATGGGCCCGAGCGTGGAGAGCCTGCTGCCTACGACGAAGAGAATCAGTATCCTCAGCCTGCGCCACATTAGCACCACTTTCACCCACAGCTGCGGGTGGGCGAGAATACAAGAACGAAAAATGACGCTTCTGGAGAGGCAGAATGGGGATGGCGTCATACGAGGAAGACTCCAGCAAACCTTCGACTAAGTAGAAGATTCGTTTGATCCCGGGACAACGCAGCAAACGAAATTTCTGTTCTTCGTAGCGGCCGTCCCGCAATGATGCAGTCAAGTCACGAAGAGTCTTTCGCTCCAATATAAAAGGCAACACGTATTCCACAGGAAAAGAGGAAGACGAGGACTGTAAACGAGGAGCAGCAGCTCTGCCCAATGTCTCTGTAGACGCCGAGCAGAATCTCAACGAGTCCTCGTTATTTCGAGCAGCGCTGGGCAGCTGAATTGCAGATGAAGATACAGGAGCAGCAGCACCTATCGAAGTCTCAGTTTCCTGCTTGTCATGGGCATCCCGCGGTTTCATTTTTTCGTTGACGAGGACCTTGTCTTTATCATAACTCTCACCTTTTCTACGTGACTGCCACGTGCAGTGTTGCCGCTGCAGCTGGGGCGGCTGTGGTTTCTCCTGTTGCTGCTGGGGGTGCCGTTGTTCATGTTCGACTGAAATTTGAGATTTCCTTCGGGCCACCCACAGTGCATCGCCAACTGGTAGCGATCGTAATTCTACATTCACGCCGTTCTGCTGCAGCTGCTCGAATAAATACTGTCCTCGGCTGCTGGTGGTACTATCTGCTCCTGCAGTGTAACGGCGCGGTGCAGTCACGCGTTCTCTCACATCAAGGATTAGCCAAATATCGTATTCTCCGCCAACGCGACGCCACCTGGTTGTTCGGGCTCTCATGTTCTGCTGTGCTCCTGATACACTGTGACGGACGTTCCTCTGGATACTGAGCTTCATTTCCTCCTCCTTCCCCTGTACATCGTCGACGACAGAATGAACCGCTGGACAGGCATCGCTTACTTGTTCACTTGTGGTAGTTCTTCGAGATTCTTCCTCCACAAATAACACCTTCTCCACATCACTCTCCAGTTGCCTATTTGTTGGAGCCTGGTGCTTCTGATTGGCCACGTGTCTTGGCGTTGCAGCACTCTCCCCTGTTCCAAGGTGCCCCACTTCTTGCAGATCCCCATCGGCTGACTCTATCACTGTAGAATATTTGATTGCTTCGGGTGCAGTCCGTCTGACTGTTCTACATGCTCCAACATCTCGGTTTTCATCTTCTGCTGCTAGTGCTGCTGGCGCCGCTAGTCCGGCGGCTGCTGCTATACCTGCAGTCGCCGCTGCCTCTCCCCACCAGCCTGTAACGAAGCCGCCTCTTCTTTCATCGTGTAAAGACTGCCAGCGCACGCGCTGGCTTCCTTCGCGAAATCTTTTGTTTATGTCTTGATCTTCTTCACGTGCTGCAGTTTCTGCTACTTCTTGGACTTCAGCTTTTTCTCGCCCTTCCAGGTGAACTTTTTCAGTGTCTTTATCATCGTGATGCAGATCGACAACTGCCGTCTCTCCTAGTGGCTCTACTGATCTCGTCTGCTGTCGTTTCGAGGAGAAAGACGTGGAAAATCTTTCTCTGCGTTGTACGCTTGTAAACTCGTTCAAGCCGGCATTGTTATCGCCTCCTCGTCCGTCTTCATTATCAGTGACGCATATGACAGCATCCGATAAAATTTTTCTTTTTCGTTTAACAGAAGCCGCTGCAGGCGCATTAACCTTCAGCGTGGCTCTCCTTCCTACAAATTGAATTTCCTCTGATTGTGCAAGTCCGGTCACTGTGGACAACGACGCTGTAGCTGCTGCGAATGGCGCCATTGAAGTTGCTGCTGCGGTCGTTGCTTTTTCTGGACTTTTTCCTTCAAAATTATTTTCTTTTGGCGAGGTGCCCCACACCGCTGCTGCAGTAGCAGCATCAGTTCTAGCAACGGCAGTCCTCCTTATACCCGCAGCAGCAGATGTTTGAATTCTGGCCGCATCGGCTGCTTCGGCGGGTGAACCATCAGCAGCAGTGGAGACAAAACGCCAGCCAGCAACACTGCCTTTGCTAGCGTGAGCAGCAGCAGCAGCTCCACACGGCGTAGCCGCAGCAGCAAGCACTGCAAGAGTTGTTGTGGCGTTGAAGTCCTGCTGCTGTTGATAAAAACCTTCTTTTTGAAGAGCTCGACACCAAGCACCAAGGTGGAAGCAGTGCCGCAGACGAAGGCTTCTCTGCAGCAACAGCACCATCTTACACGGCTGAATGAAGAAGTAAGTGTTTGCCTTCTGTAGAGGCTACGTCTATAAGGCCTGACGTGTGGACATACACGGAGTAAGAGATATACACATATCGAGGATGTGCAGACGAGTCCGGATCGATCGAGCCGTGTACTAGCGTCTTCAAGAGCAGGCCCGATAAGAAGGAGAAATGCTGTTGAACAATAAAGAGTGAAAAGACCTGGGTTTAAAACTATATCGCAGAAAGAATGTCTGCTTCGCTCGCTGTTGAAATCGAGTGAGATACCTTATGGAAAGAAATAAACTCTATTTATTGGCGGATCTGCGTAGACAGCAAAAAGCGCGGAGCGCTGGGATGTACATGTAAACGTGAAAAGCTAGTTTCGACAGCAGGATGGCAAGTCCCCCAGAAAATGAGGAAGTGCGGCCCTGGGCTTACGCGTCTTTTCCGTTTCCTTTACAAGGAGAACAGAGTGATCTTTCTAAGCAGTGGAAAGAGCGAAGAATGCAGCATCTTCGTTCGTATCGCTCCGCCTCAAACAGATTTTGGGAAAGCCAGTGACAGAGGCGCAACAACCCATGTGCAGCTATCGTTTTACTAGTCGCGTCAAAAATTTTGACAAGATATTTCCACATCTTTGTGTCCGAAGCCTTTATCAGTATGTGTAGGTAATACAGAAAGCTGCACCCAAGTCCCAAAAGACCTATCGTGAGTGGGTGCGGAGAGTGCTGCGCTAAAAAGTGAAAGACTTGCGAGCTTGTCACGCTCAGATATGCCACTTATTCGTGGCAGTGTCACGCGCCATGCAGGAAAAAGTTTATTGTGCCTTGTAGAGCAACATACTATTTTCTTTTTGTTCATCCTGTTGCATCTTTTTTCAGAGTGGCGGTTAGGAGAACCGCGTAGACGTACATCCACAGAGGAAAGGAAGTGGACGGTTCCATCAGTATGCCCGGAATCGGTTCGTTGCGAATGGCTTTCAGGAGAATTTTGTACGTCATCTCTCTTCTTTCTCGTGAAACGGCGACCCGCAGTGTCTAAACGTGATTATATGACTAATGAAACATGTGTAGACGTACATTTAGCAGTGTACCTGCTGTGTGTAGACCTCGTGAGCACGAGAAGTGAACAGGAAGTTTCTCCGGCAAACGTGTTTTCGTCGCTGATCCTCGTGAAGTCCTCTCACAGGTACATCCGTTTCGCAGTGAAGAAAACGCAAAGCTGCAAGCTTAGATCTCTACGCACATACTGTAAGCGCTGCCCTCACACAAGTGTACGCTTGAGGAAATCTAGGCGTAGACAAGTGTATATACATCACTTACGTGAGAAGGAGAGCAAGAGAGAGAGTGCGACGGAGAAAGCGAGAGAAGAGCGAGAGTCAAACAGTTCCACGTAGGAACATAAAAGATGAAGCCGCATTCATATAGACATAAGGCTATCGGCTCATACATTTCGAGGTTGCATTCGAGATAGAGAGGCTCCAAGACACCGTTACAACTCGTGCCCGCCATAGATGGCAGACAGCAGATCCCTGTTGTCTAGAGAGCGCGCGTGCGTGAGTTGACATCTCTTCTGGAGAGACATATACCTGCCAGTGCTGGCGATACGTATATGAAAAGTAGTGCGCGGCCATTTATATCTTCAATAGTATTTCTTTCCATTCATGCGTTGAATCGGCTTTCGCGAGCTTTACAAATACAAACATGCACAGATCTGCTACACCGTCTACTTCTCTGGCGATTGTCTGCTCTCAAGCGCCTCTTGTTAGAGAAACCTTCAAGAGAGATCCAGACTTACGACTCTCTATAGACATACGTCCACACGCACACACACATTGCAATATACGTCTGCCTAAATGTATACTAATACTTCTATATACCTTGAAGGAGAAAGCGAGGACTTCTGGTATCTCGACGGCGATGCAAGGAAGACGACAAACACAAGGTAGTTGGGGATGCCCTCTCTCCAAGGTTAAGCACCGTGGAGTTTTTTCTTCTCTTTTCGCACTGACCTGACGCAACTGAGAAACACCTGGCGAGTGCTTAGGAATCAATTTTGAAAGAAGATGTGCCGGTGCTGGCCGTCTCGAGCCGTGACTCCAAAAAAAAGAAACAGCTGGTCGCTTTAGAACCTTCCACCTGCAGCAGAGATCAAGCAGCAAAGCGTCTTCTTCATCGCTGGTACCTCGCCAGAGTGGTGATGTCAGGTGCGCTTCCCGGCGGATGAAACGCCTTGCTCTATCTCCTTCTCCTTCGCTTAGAAAATGTGTCTTTGCTATCTTTTCACTGCCGTGGCATCAGAAATAGACGCTGCAGCTGCCGTTGGTCCTCCACATTCTGCTGCTGTTTCTCTCTGAGGTTGCTGCTGGTCGCATCGCTCCTGCCGTCAATGATGCTTTCGACTCTGCGAATGCGGAGACCAGCCTGGTGCTGCCATCCTAAGTCCCTTGCTTGTCAGCACAGATGTACCATTGTTCGCACACTCAGGGTTAACAGAAGAACTGCCGTTGCTGCAGTCGAAGCGTAGGAGGCGCGTGCACCAAAGCTGCTGCAGTCCGGCAGCGCCGTGTCCGTGGCCGAGCTCCTGACGCAGGCTTGACGAAGACGCTATCCCGAAAGATGTACATTCAACGTCCTCCTCTTCTTTGTATCCTCCTTTAGTCTCTTCTACGCATTCTTCTTTTCTATCGCCTTCTTCCTTCAAGAAAGCGGCGGCGTCTTTGCTGCTACGCGATGCAGCGGCACGCTGGTATCTCCATCTATGCCGCTAACAGGTGAGGGAACGAAAAAGAGAGTTGGCAATCCAGTTGCTGCTGCTGTCCCGACACCTGCTGCTGTCTCCCCACTTGCTGCAGCTCCTCTCGAAACGTCTTCTGGTGTCGTTATTACAGGTGCAGCTTGCCACCCTGCTGCGCCTACTACTGTTGCTGTTGCTCATGCAACTGCTGTGGCTCATATTACTACTACTACTACTACTTCTCCCACTCCTCATGAAGCCAGCACTGCTATTGTGTGCATTTCGATCACTCACGCTACAGCCTTTGCTGCTGCTGTCGACGCCGCACTGGCCTCTCCTGTCGCTGTCTACGGCGTCTCTAGAAGCTGGTTCGCGCTTGCTTCTGTTCCGTTGCATTCTCCGGTTCCCTGCACCACTGCAACTTGGCATCCCTAACAAATACCGAAGAACTGCCTTCTCCGCCTTCCACCGACGTCTCCTCATGAAACAGCTTATCGACTTCCTCTCTCCTTCGGCTGGAACTGCCGCTGCTCCTGCTTGCGCCAGTGATTCTGCACTTTCTGCTTCCCCTCCTGCTATATCTGTCCGTGTTGTAACTCCTGCTGCTGTTAATCCTGCCGCTGTTGTTACTCCTACAGCTACTCTTGCTCCTGCTGCTGTTGTGACTTCTGCTGCTGCTGCTACTCCTGCTGCTGGGGCGAGAGGCTCTGCGTGAAGTGCTTTAACACCTGCGGCCGCCTGCCTCAAGAGATGTTTGGTTGGGGAGATACTTCGAGAGCCGCTCCAGCCGCTGATGATGTCCGGCGTGCACCTGGTACCGTGGATGCCATTTCTCTCAGCGTTGTGTCTGCTGCTGTTGCATTCGTTTGGACGACCGCTGCTGCCCGACTGGCCGTTGCTGCAAAAATCACTACTTTCTGCTTCTCTCACGCTGCTGCCGTATCGGATGACGCTGCGAATGCTGCCGGACTCCCTCTGAGTGCAAGCCTCCACGCCATCACCCTGTCTGTGAACCATGCTGCAGCAGCTGTTACAGCTGCTGCTGTTGCTCACGGCTCGCTGCCGCTTCCTGCAGATGCTGACTTCACTCCTGCTGCCGCATTCGCCCTTCTTGCTGCTGTTGCTGCTGTCACTATTCTTGCTACTGCTGCTGCTGTTGTCGCCGATCCTGCTGCTTTCACTGCTGCTGCTGTCGCTGCTGCTGCAGCAGATTCCTGTCGCACGGGAAACCCCTGGGATACTTGATGGATACCTCAGCTGGTTTTGAAATTTAGCAATTTCTCTGAGCGGCAGCAAGGAGCAGCAGCACATCTCCTTCCTCAGTTGATACGCACACGCGAATAGGCCGTCCCACTGAGGCATTTACGCCATTATCTAAACATTCAAATTGGTGGAATTATAGCGTAGATACGAACAAAAAAATCACCTGTCGCCAGCGGTGGTGGTGGTTGTGTCTATCACTTCAATACACCTAGCCGCAGCAGCAGATTCTTAGATTCTGCAGTCAGTTGCATTATCTCTCCCTTGCCTTCACATGGGACGACAACCAATCAAACGACTGAGGCAAACAGTCTCTCACCAGACGGAGAACCACTACCTCTTGCTGTGGACAGAGTCTTTGTCGAATATAAACTAATATTCCTTAAAGTAGCTCTTCTACAGCGACGTGCGTATACACGCGGACAGACACGAGTATGAGCGAGTCTACGGTCTCTAGGAGCGCTGGAACAGATATCTATGCGTAAGGCTGAATGAGGGCCACATGGACATATACAGAGGGAAAAGGCGACGAGAAAAATGGGGCTGCGAGACAAAGAGAGAGTCTCCCTGACATGAGTTCCCAATGAAAAAGGCGATGTGAAGGAGAGGTGTAATCTGCGGCTGCTGCTACGTTGTTGACTACTTCAAGCAACAGGCTGGATAGAAAAGACGTAGAGACATCTGCTGTTTCGTGTGTTTGAATATTGAGATATGTGCAAAGATTCCTCTTCGGAGAAAAGCAAGACGGAGGATGAAACGGCGAACAAGACTACACGTAGCCAGCCAGTCGTCTCACTTGTTCAAGACACTCTCCAGGAGATCCACGCATCCCAAAAAAACAAACTGCCGCTGCTGTTGACGTTGCTGTTGTGGATGTTGCTGCTGTTGAGGTTGCTGCTGTTGAAGTTGCTGCTGTTGATGTTGCTGCTGTTGATGTTGCTGCTGCCGATCTTGGCGCGGCGGCGAGTGCAGCAGCTCCATGCGGCAGAGAGGAAGAGGAAATTTGGCTATCAGGTGCAGCACCTGCGGATTGAGATCGCAGCAAAAAAGAACCCAGCGCATTGATAAGAAGTGTCTAAAAAGCAGCAGGCTTCAGCACTCGGCCTATTACATACGTTTCTCTCGTTGTATGACTCACCCTCCTCTTTCCACTCATGCATCTCAGTGTCTACCGTTCTTCTTCCTCTACTTATTCTACTACTTCTATCTCTTCTACTTCTATTTCTTCTTCCATTTCTTCTCAATGTTCACGAGGTTCCGGAAGGTCTTTGTCTTCGCCTGTTGCATTAATACGAAGAATTCGAAGTGTTGCTTATTACTTCTCTCATGCAGCAAAAGGAACGTGCCTTTACACTTGATTCGAAGGACTTCTGCTCCTCGCATTGTTCGGAGACCTTTCCGTCTCCTCTTTTCAGAGGGCCACAAGCAACCTAGTACAGAAGAAGGGAGAGAAAAACGAGACCTTCTCTCCGATGTGTTCTTCTTCGCTCCCTCCTTTCGCGATGGCAAGAAACATGATGCGTCTCTTCTTCAAAAGAGACCTTCACGATGCTACTCTTGCAATCTCTAAATTTTTTGATTGACCATCTGTCCCTTCTGGCTGTTGTCACTTCTCTCCACACAATTTGTTCTTCTTTCTCTCTTTCTCGAAGACGACTGCGCTCACACACAGACCAACATTCTTCTATGATGACGCAGCTGTCCACACTTCCAGCAGCAGCAGCCAAAAGACAGCAACGCCGAAACTCATCATCTCTCTCTCTTTGTCTCTCCCCCCCTGTCTCTCTCTTTCTGTCTATCCTTCTGTTTCACTCTGCGTCTTTCTCTGTCTCTGCCTCCCTCTATCTCCCTCTGTCTTTCTGCGTTACCCTCTGCATCTCCCTCTGTCTTTGTCTCTCTCCTTATCTATGCTGACGTCGTGCTGCTGCTCTGACTTCAAGTGATGAACAAGACCATCTCTCTGTAGAATGTGGGCTGTGGCTGCAGCAGCTCCAAATCAAACAAAACGAACAGATACCCATACTTCACCTTCTAACGCGCCTAGTAAAGGAAAAATTTTTCAAAGTATGAAAGCCTTCGTACAACACTGCGATAGCTGCCACGAGAAGCAGCAGGATATCCGCAACTGAAGCACACACAGTTCAACTGCTCTTCCTCCGCATCACCAGCGAAGAAAAGAAAAAGTGCTGATGCTGTTCAGACACGAAGCCTCAACGACACGACTAGCGTCGCTAGAGCAGGACTCTTATATATATTACCGTACACAATATACAGATACATGTCTAGATATCTCATATCAGACTACATATAAACATATACATGTGACTAGCTGTCTATATACCAAACCACAAATGCATACATTTATGTGCCTATCTATCTATGTACATACATATATATATATATATATATATATATATATATACGTCTAGTGTCTTCTCTTTACATATGTATCTGCCTGTATATATATGTATATGTATATCCGGATATTTCGCTGTTAGAAGGTATGATAGGGTGACTGTCTCTTTGTTGTGAACGAGACGGTTATACATATCCACCAGATATCCGTGATATGAGAGCAGGTTGAAAGACAGCGAGACGCAAAGGAAATGTCAAGTGATAACAGAAAATACACCGCCACAGCACGAAGGAGAGTGCGCATATGTTGCCTGTGGTCTGTTTATGCCGAAAAAGAAGAAAAAGAAAAGAAAAAGAGAAGACGCCTTCAGAGGATGAAACTCAACTGAAGAAGATTTAATAGAAGCCTTGTAGCTGGATTCATTACCAGCGGTTTTGATCGACTCGTCTCTATTTCCAGACGTCCTCACCCCTCCGGCGTCCCATTCATAACTCTCCACATGAAGGAGAGACATAGCACATAGTGAAGAAAAGAAAGAGAACGCATTCCCTTTCTCAAGGGGTGCGACCAAGAACCCTCGAAGTACAAAGAAGTACAAAAAAAAGTCTTTCCAGGAAGTGAAGACGTTTTTCCTCTCAGGTGTTTCATACTTCCAGTCAATAAACCAACTTCTTTCTCGCAGGAATCTCCACGTGTCTACTTCTGAACCAGTCAGATATACAGAGACAGAGAGAGAAAGAAAAAGAGAGAGGTTCACATATACATGTATCTATATATATATTTAGAGGTTGATGTACGCGTAATTCCAAGGAAGACGCGCGTTTAGAGAGTGTGGGCGCGGAGGTTGTATATGGCGCAAACGTATGCGTGTGTTCGCTCTCTTTCGGCGTCAGCGCACGATGTCTACATAGACGCGTCTCTATGTCTTCTCACAGTTAGAGAGGTACTTGTCTCTGAATGCGCGTCTTGGCCGAAGAAAGAAGAATTAAAACCTGTGCACATCTATGGCGCAGCAAGCAAGGTTGAGGATAATAATCCTTCTCTCAGATACGCGCTCACTCCAGATGTCTACTACAGACCCATTTATACGAGAAGAGAAGAACGGGCGCTACATGTACATATACATATATGTATGTATATATATATATATATATATATATATGGAAGTATACATATATACGTATATCTGAATAAATATATATAAATATATATATATATATATATATGTATATATATATATATATATATATATATATATATATCTGTATATATATGTGTACAGAGTTGTAGTATTGCCTTTTCTCCCTTGCATATATAAAGTCTATACATATAATTTCACGTATGTATATGCATATATGTATTTATAGAGTTGTAGTATTGCCGTCTCTGCTCGCTATTAGGAAGACAGAGGGGTAGTAGAAGCACAATGTTTTAGTCGCTATGGTCGAAGAGAAGCAAGAGAGCGTGGCGATAGTTTTAATGTGATGCGAGAGTGTGATAGATGACTGACCTTGGAAAGGCGTCTTCTTCGAGATGAAGAAAAAAAAAATTCTCTTGCTAAATCCAAGGACAAGAATAAATCCTCATTTTCAGGGTGTACCACATGGTGCAGTAAAGATGTTTTCTCCTTCTTCTTCGAAAGCGGCAAAGAAGAAGCAAATTCACGCTCTCCTTGAGAGCAAAAAGGAGACGGCGGGAAAAGGGACACACGGGAAACGGGTGTCTACAAAGGAGACCGAACAGCGGCGTGTGAACCCATGACGCTGCAGGGAGGCACGCCCGCGAATAGATGGCGCGGACCGTCAACAGCAGCAGCAGCGCTAGCAGGAGATATCAGCAGCAGGGAAATCGTGTGCCCATAGGCCGCAATAGCAGCAGAGTAAGACAAAAAAAAACCAGCAGAAGAAGAGGAAGCACTAGAATAAGGCAGTGGGAGAAGAAGCACCAGCAGCAGGATAAGACAAGGGAGGTAGTAGAAGAAAGAGGAAGCAGCGGAAGATAGAGGAAGCGGCAGTAGAATAATGAGACAGAGGAAGCAGCACAAGATGGAGACAGCAGCAGGAGAATAAGAGAGAAGCAACGGCAGGAGCAGCAGCAGCGCCCAGCATCAGAGGTGGGATCGCAGGGGAGAAGAAGTTGATGACGGGGAAGGGCAGCCGAGGACACCAGCAGCAGGAGAAGAGCTGCAGCACGAGAAGAGAGATGCAGTGACAATATTAAGAGAGGTGGGGCTAGCAACAGAGAAGACTACGGAGCAGGGGGCGGCGTAGAAGTAGCAGCAACACAAAGTCAAGGAGCAAGCGACTGTGGCAGCAGCAGACTGAAGAGCAGCTCTGGAACATTGTGGAGCAGCAAACGAAGCAAATTGAAGCCGGAGGAGCAGTTGAAAGGAAGAGATAAACAGCAGCAGCAGCTTTCAACGACTCTCTTAAGCTATTGCGGAAATCAGTTTACCAGTGAAGTAGTAGCAATATGATTATTTTCTGCATACTGATGATGAGTCAGCAGAAGGTCCTGGCCTTCAGAGATTTACAGGAAAAGATCGTATGACTCTGCTATTTGAACATCCTTCTCCGCAGACGATGCAGAAAGACAACTACTCTATTTGGCAAAGCAACGGAAACATCCGATGTGCCGCCCTTAGGGTGTGATTGAACACATGGGCATCCCACTTCAGTTCCTATTTCTCATCCAGAGATCAAGAGTAATTACACTGAAACCTTTCCAGAGATCTACCTATAAAGCCATCCACGAGACCGCTGCACCTACGCAGACAGGTGCGCATGCTTATGTGTTTTGCCCCTCCCCCGAGATGTAGTCTGCAGGGTCATTGCCGTTTTTGAAGGAAGACGAACAACCTACCACGAGGAAAGAGTCTATGGGGTTCGATTCCGATTGGAGGAGAAGAGGGAGACAATCAAGGGCCTAGCTCCCTTGTGCGCGGAAGTGGTTTCAAGAGATCATCCTCTGCGAAGAGAAATGGAGACGCAATGCTGATACGAGAAGAGAAAGACGCCTTAGACAAGCTGTCTCAGGAATGATTCGACAGAGGATGATGTATTGCGACTTCTTTTCCCTCTCTTAAGACTCCAAAAGCAGAAAAAGCCACGAGGGATAATGTAGCTACCCGATCGTGCAGTGTCTCCTGCGTACTCAGCCACCTATGGACAAGTGCAAGACACATATTAGGTGCATTGGAGATGTGTACTTTGAGTAAATCCAAGCGGAGCAGTAACGGTTAAAGATGTTCAAGTAGAAGGTATACACCCACCGGGGAAGACAGACGCGAATAGAGAGACGTAAATACCTTGTTTGATATACGCACAGAATGACACAAAGAAAACACATGAAGAGCTTTTACAAAAAAAAAGACTTGTTTGAGCAGTCACGGAGATTAGTAGCCCAAGTGTTTTTTCTCTCTGATACACATACACACCGCCAACTGTACAAAAAAAAAGACTTGTTTGAGCAGTCACGGTCATTAGTAGCCCAAGTGTTTTTCCTCTCTGATACACATACACACCGCCAACTGAGATCAGTTTACATGCCAGAAACTGCAGCTCTCCACATGTATACTGTCCATCCACATGCATGAGAAGACAGATGCATGTGTGTGCGGATATCCTCGTCCACCAGAAAGCGTTTAACAGCTCTATAGCGGCTGTTTGGAATCAATGATGTTCGCGCCTTTCCAACCCATAGACGCATGGTCTGTGGTAGTGTCTTTCTAGTGTGTATTGTCGCGGACATCCTCATGTGCTAAAGAGAAAATGAGAAATGAATCAGACGTCGACGCTTCTCACGACAAGCGGAAATGTTGTCTTTGTGTCTTAACGCACGAGGGAAAAAAAATCCAACTGATAATGGACTTCGTGGGTCTTGATTCGGAGTGAATCCGCGTCGACAGGGCTAGGAGTCAGCGTCAGCCGCACTAACCGTGGGAGGCCGGCAACGCGGGAGCGACGGGTTGGAACGGCATATTTTCACAGTCGTGAATGCTACAAAAACACGGACTTATCTAAGTAATGTCAAGAACAGCCAGCAAAGACAGACAAATGATAAGTTAAGAACTCCTGCCGACGAGTTGACTCCTTGTCAGACCTTCGTCGTCATCGGCTCCTAGGTAGAGAAAATTTATGATGTTATCTCTCAGCTGGAAACCTAGGGTGCACAGATGTACATAATGCAAGTACGTACATAATGCACATATGAGGACAAGCAAATATACATATATGTACTAATTTATGAAGACACCAAATACCTAGTTGAATCTGAGAAGCCGTGTACAGTTTTCCAGGCATTTCAGGCCAGCCGCATGCATCACTCCATTACAACCATCTTCTTTGTTCTGCAAAAGAGAGAGGAGCCACCTAAGCGTCCACCAATTTTGTCATTGCCGAGGTCACTCGAAAATGAAGACCCAGGCTGACTGGCCCCCTCCTGGAGCTGGTCTTCGAGCCCGCGCTTATTCGTGATGAAAATACCAGACCCAAACTGACTGCTGACACTCACAGGTGCTAAAATTACGACGATGCAGCGAAATTACTGGTAACCTAAGTATCCGAACAGCAGATTAATTTGTAGTTGCCACTTACGAAGAGCTTTCAACAATACCAGGGTGCTGTCTTACTGCCACTGCCGACGTACGGTGTAAATCTCGTGACAGGGTGCGACTCTGAAGCTCAAAAAGATATGCACTTAACAAGGAGTAATATAGGTGCCTCTCCACATATGTACGCGTGTATACACTTTTGCGTGCATTCACGAATCGGTATGTGCAACGATGTCTAGAAGGAACTACACTTGGACATGCAGGCGTATATGTATAAATATTGGACTTACCTACGCAGAACTCCAGAAGTTTATACGTGTAGACACTTGTGCGTACGTTTGTTTAGGTGTGTGTGCGCCACCAGATTTGTGCATCTGTATTATAAATGCACATACGTTCACCTGTACCTGTGAATGAACGTATACATACATAGAGGTACGTGTGTACGCGGGTAGCTATATACGCATATATATCGCTGGATGCCTATATATATATATATATATATATATATATATATATATATATATATACGTATATATATGTATGCGCTTGTAGATCTACGTCATTATGCGGCTGCCTATGAAATATGTGTGCACATATATACACGGATGTACGTGTCTGTGCCCACCTCTCAGTGAATGTACGTGTGACCAGATGGGTATGCACATCTGTACAATTACTATATCACATGTGCGTATACAGATATAGGCGTACACGTATACGTATTCATTCGAGGAATGCAAAGACGCACAAGTATGTACATCTATAGATATACTACGTTTACACACGTGCGTATGTTCAGGGAAGTGATGGTCTTGAGTGTGCATGCGGTTGAATCTGTATATGAATACGTATATATAGACAGCTGGACGCACGTCTCCCTGCGTGTGTGGGTACACATATTTAAGTGTGCGCGCAGACGTGTACACATCGACTCTACTCGTGTACGTGTCTCTGTACCTCTTCAGGTATATGCACATGTAGAAATATGCATATCAATAGGCGCGCCGTACACATTTTGATATTTGTTGGCTCTGGAGCAATGAACTCCTTCATGTCTTTGATGCACGCAGTACTCGAGCGCACGTACACACGCACGTGTGAGCACAAGTGTACACACCCCCGCATCTATGGTAAACCCGCGAACCGTGCACTCGTTTGCAGTCCTTAATCAGCATCACTAGCCAAAAGACTTGAAACAACTGTAGCTTCGCAAGTAAATAGAAACTCAGCAGCTCTGTACTTGCACATCTTTTTGCAAACAAAGTTAACGCCGTTAGACCCAGTGCGTCTCTAACCGCGGGGTAACAGTAGGCGTACTCTACAAAAAGAAATACCCTTGTCCAAAATAATATGCTGTTGTGCGTGCACACACCGGTGTACAAGCAGTTACCATGGTGAACGTCATTCACCTGAAAGCGGTAAAACACGAACTCTGTGCTTCTGTGGGTTTCACACATTTTGGTACAGCTGTGCTTACCGCAACCGCCGTCGGCAAACACCTCTTCTACGGCTGAACCAGGTCCTTCGCCGGACATATAATTTCATCCGCATTCTGGAATGTATGAAGACTTACCACTACACGTAGCTTTGCGACATGAGGCTTTTCCGGAAGTTAGCTCACGTGCTCGGCAGAGTGGGCTTGATAGTAGCCGGATGAAGATATTCCGCAAGATGAGCCCGAGTACGCTTACAAAGATGTCCTTGTCCACCATACACCTGCATTCGTCTACTGAGCAAGCTAGACTTTGAGATTCTTGGAGAAGACTCCTTGTCATGGCCACATGAAAATGCAGAAGCAAAGTGTTGCGCCACGGAAACACAAAGCACATGCTGAGTGCTACCTTGAAAGTTGTTGCGTTGGATTGGCATTGATCCACGAATAGTCTAAGATTCGTAAGAAAGCGCCAACTGATCGTCGCTCGAATTTGCTGTCCCCCGTTTCCTCCTGAAGCCTCCAAAGGTAGAGGTCGCACGTCAGCGGAGAAGACGTTAAATGTACTCTCTTTACAAGATGTGGCAGTGCTAGCATTCGTATATAGATGTGCATCTACCGTCAATATGTCCTTAAAAAATGCATTTGCATACAGCAGCTGTCGAAAGGATGCCTACCTCAGTAGGAGACATGAGCCTAATCTGAAATTATTTGCAAACTCGCGTCTCGCCTGGGCAGACACTGCTTCACTTACGCCAAAGCATCAGTATACTTGTTCGAAGTATAGCACATGTCCAAGACTATTGTGGTAGTGCTCTGATCAGAGGTTCTCTAGTAATTTAATCTACCTGTGCGGAAACGTCATCATGCATGGACATTTGCAGAGAATAGGAAGGAATCGCGTAGAACTCTTCCCGGAAGCAGGTAAGTGCTACCTAAACCCTTCTCTGCCACACGACGGTCAAAAAGGTTTTGGTGACTCAGTTCGTTCTGTTAAGTACCCGTTGGAATGGGAATGGGTCAAGCGTGTCTACAAGCGCCTGTCTAGTACAAGCACACCACAGTTGCTGATTGGACCCTTACAACTTCTCCGACTGTGAAAGTCTGATACGCCGCATCAACAAATGTGACAGAATATCTAAAGTCTTGTCGTGATCAACTTTTCCCGCACAGAAACTTCCGTACGGAGAGCGGTGGTGTAGACGCGGGACCCCGCACGTGACCGCCAGTGACGACAATATATTTTTGATTAGTCAAAGTGAAGGACAGATCCCTATGGTGGCATTTGCAGTATTACAATACTGGGTTGCTCGTCATTATACGTAGGCGATGGTGCACTCGGTGAAGGAATTTCTTGCGGATTGTGGTAGTCCAGTTGTGACAGGGTGCCCGTAGGCTTGAAATCCGCGGCGATTCTCAAGAAAAACATGCAGTGCCTGTATTATAAGACAAGAAGTACACGCCCACACTGCAGGAATTGCAGAGAGACTCCAAGCCAACCCCCTGTCAGCGAAAAGACACCGGACGCTTCCACAACGCCAAACAACTTCTTCTTCAAAAATGCGACATAATCAGCGCACAAGCAGCTCTACCTCAGTGGAGAGTCTTGAGACTGCTAGTGCCAGCGTGAGCTCAGGAGAAAGCAAAAAAACGAAAAAGGGAAACACGAATGCAAAGAAGGCAAAGCGTCGCAAAGAAAGCAGCAGTTCGCACTCGGCACGAGCACCCGACAAACGCAGCGCGATGAGGGTGAAAAAGATCAAACGACGCGTCCCTAACGTGAAGCGTACTGGCCGCCGACATTCTGCTGAAAAGGTAGGGAGACGCTCAATCTGGTCTTTTTAACGACAACGAAGACCGAAACACCAATAATAAAGCACTCTGTGTGAGAGGCAGTAGCTCAGTTCCTCCTGGTCAACATTGACCCAGTGAACAGGTCGCGAATCAAGAGCCAGGCCCGCCGTAAGGCACATAGAAAATGAAACAATGTCACGTCTACACAAGGACAAATGCCCCTCAATGCATCCGCATAGCTGTGGAGTATCACTACAAGCATCATAAGGTTGGAAAACCGCCTCATCAATCCTTCACACACTAGAGGTCTTTCCGCTCGAAGCTCCTGAGGTGTCTGGCCCAGCCTGTTCTTCTGAGTAAGCAGTACGTATGCCAGGATCCACCTGTCGCGTGATTGATTCGCAGACTGGAATAACGGGAGATGCCACTCTTCTCATGATGTGAAAACACACCACCAGACGTCACCCCACGTGTCACGCAGCCTAAAAAGGCAGCCATCGTGCGTACAGAAATATAGGCGCACGTACTTCGTTCCTATACCACAACTTTCGCTGCCATACGGCGGCACGAATAGACGTTGCCCTCATAGTCGCAGGTACTTCATTTGTGTACCACAGCATCCAATGCCGTGCAGCCGCGTCTACACACATTGCTCACACGAGCACATGCATGCACAAGAACGAACGTAACTCTTATGGAGGGCTGAGGGGTGCAGTGGTGGCAAATGGATCTGTAAGAACGTAGAGTTTTAGCGCCGTCGTTTGCTGCCTAGTAGGAGAACTGGGTCGCTGCGCAGCTGAATGGCATGCACCGGTGAGACACACTTACTGTAAGATTAAGGAGGGTCTATGGCTCATTCTAATCTCCACCGATCTGGTGTCCAAAGCCTGTCTATGTGTGCTTGAAAGGGCTACTCCTGGAGACACTGCATGAATCTTCTAGCACTCTGGGAGCGCGCAGCAGTAAGCCATCACCCATGGGGCTAGTTTTATTCTCTATCCCCCTCCCCCAACATAGTCTCGAGGGTTACGGCAACACGTCGAATTTACTGGCACATCTGGAGTTGCGTACTAAGGTCGCGTACGTTTCCTGGTAGACAGATAGGCCTTTCATCAATGTGAAATGCCACTCATAAGTCTCTACAATTATACTAACACCAAAAAGCTACACTCTCTCTTGCAGGTTTTGTACACCACACGCGCTGTGCCTGTCACCTTTTTTGAGCTGTTTTGGAAACTCGTTGCACACAAGTTCAGTGCCCTCCATTTCATATACATTGTTGCAGCATCGTATACCATGTTTCTGTGCAACGTCCCTCTCAATTCGTTCATGCGTCGAACTCGTTCTTTCAAACAGGATCTATCACTGGGTTTAAACATTTCCTCTGCTGTGTAAATCAGGTGCAACGAGCAGGGTATTACTTGCTCGTCCTCTCTCTTCTTTCGCTCTTGCTGTACCAATCTTTATGCATTCTGCATCTCAGTTTAGACGGGCCGGCCCCTTGGGGGTGTGTTCTACTATACCGCCTTGCGAAACTGACACCAAAGAGTCTACCTCAGAGTACAATACACGGCAGTCAGGAGCGTGTGTGGAATAATCTGGACGAACCACCTTCCAGCGAGACAAGAGAAACCTATCTTTCGGACGTCCCAGGGACGGTGGGTGGGGAGTTTCCGTTGGTCGAATCCAGCAGTCTACGAGGGGCGATAAATGGGGAGTCTACGTTTGTCGAACCCAGCAGTGTACGAGAAGTGGTGAGTAGGGAGTTTCAGTTTGCCGCACCCGGCAGTCTACTAGAACGTTTTCGAGCTGATTGGAATCGCCTTGGAGCCCGACCACGGAGGCGAACTGCTGAGAGACATTTCTTAGGGTAGATTCAGACAATAGCCTTCCTCGTACCACTTCATGGAAAAGGCGCAGGCTTTCACGCATTGGCAGCATAGCAAGTGGGCCTCTTGAAAGCAAACATGGCGGCAGTCACGCGCAAGCGTTACCAGAAGACCGGCGACGGAGCTCTGCCAACAAACTCACTTGAAGTCATTATTACTCTCAGAGGAGTAGATTCAACGATGACGTTTATGTTCAAGATCATATTGTCCTTTCGTGAGGACCTTGCTTTCGCTCGTGTCGAAGGAAGAAAAAAAGAAATTTGAGTTTATGTCAAGGCACCGTTGAAGCAGCAAAGCTGGCTAACGTGTGCTGCCAAACAAGACGGTACTCTTCCACGACGCGCATCAACAGTACGTGCAGAAGCTCCTTCCCATACCAAGGTCAGGCAATGAATGCCCCAAGTGACACGGAATACGCTTCTTCCATGGTGGCGCTAGATCTAAGGTGCTTCGCCTCCGGCAGAAACACGTGAAGTGTACGGGTCACGACGAGATTCGTGCGTAGAATAATGTGCGCGTGTGCAAACCGGACTTCCGAACAAGACGAAGCAAGCGAGGCTGCCTACCACAACTGGGGCAGCAGCACTTGCAGTGTGTGCAGACGTTGAGAAAGACAAACATCCCCCAAGGTTAACAGTGTCACCACGTTGTAAAGTGGCTGCGCAAGATAAAACAAGCGGAGCCTTCTAAATGTCGCTTCCTTGACAAAAAGAAATGCCCCGTACACCTGCGCAGAGGTGCGAACGCCACAGTTGACAGAAATACTAAAAAATATGCACTTCGTGTGTCTGCTATTTTGCTAAGTCACTGGGCCCTTGTGCTACTGTCAACTGCATGTATTCCTTAAACTAAAACATATTCCACTGAGGCAAAACATAGTTTAGGGCCGCCTCTGTAACTATATCTATGGCTGTTGCCCTCCGCAGAACACTCCAATGGCACGCACCTACATATGCTTGGTGGACTACCCAGGATTGTAGAAGTCAGGTACCAGTGCGATGTTTTAGCGTGACCCGCTGTGGCGTATGCGCATGTCAGCAAGACATACAGGTGTCCGATGCGACGAGAGGGTGCGCAATGATACTCACAGGACCCAGGTAGACGCCATCGCAGTAAGCCAGATTTGCTTACAGTAAACAAACGAAAATAGGAGCATGAGCACTCACCAGTATATCGGTCGAAGCAAAAAGCATTTGAAAAATTAAGATTTTAGCCATACAAGAGCAAATCGTTCTGACAATTGACTGGGACGAGTTCCAAAAGTGTACGGACGTGGCGTACTGTCCTTAAATGCCAGTCGTTACACTGGTCCGTGAACGCTTACGAGAAGATTCGCGAGCTTTCCCCGGTAAGAGTTACGGCAGCGAGACTCGATTAGACGCCTTTGTGGGGGCGGGGCAATACATCGTCATGCAACAGTGTCCACGCATAGCTTTCCAGTGTTCTGCTGCTCTCGCACCGGATACTCTTCTCTCTCCTTTCTCCCTTTTTGTTCCCCTTTTTAGCGCAGAGAAATTTGTTCTCCCTAGTTTCCCTGAACTGTCGCCGTCTTTCGCTTCTTTTTCTTCTTCTTAACACGGGAGCACTTCTTTTTCTGTTTCAACTTCCACCTGGTGTCCTTCAAGCGGCTTCCGCTCTCTGTGTCGACATCGGATGACTCTACAGATGTACTGGCCTTCGGCGTCAACCTGTGATGTACACGCGAGAGACACAATTTTGCTGGATCCCTGTTTTTATGATCCTAACGCTTGGTTACGAAAGAAGGGACAGACTGTCGAGAGCTGGATACTCATATACATGGACAGGTGCTAGTTCCACATCTATATATGTGCCCACTTCTGCATAGATTTTCGCACACCCTGCTCTGCAAATGGTGTGCCACTCGAATAATATAATGAAAAGGTCCTCCGCTCGGATATATACAGGTTAGGGCAAAGCTGTAATGACACAGAGACGGTCAAAGAAACTGATTTTAGGACACGAACCGTTGCCACGGCCATCTGTATGCCTATCTCTGCACCAGTCCTGTTGTCAAGAAAGAAACGCATCGTCCTCCTCATCTCTAGGTAGGTAAAAAAGTCCTGTCACTTCAGGGCGTCTATACGCTGAGTGAAAAAAACGCGACATTGTATTTCTGCAAAAAAGCGACTCACGTCAACGAAGAGTCGTAAACCGGAGTCATCTGTAGCCACTCAGCAACGCTTGGCCAGGGTACTGCTGATAGCATCTCGTGTCTCAGTATACGTCTAAATCACTGCACTCTCCGCTCAAAGGAGCAGACCTCCTAGTGGAGACGTGGACCACTCTGAAGATCAAGACCACGTTCTACGGCCTGTTTGATAATTGGGTTTGAAAAGAAACTTAAGCGAGAGATTTCGACGCGTCGGTCGTGACTGTGTTCCACATATCTAAGTGTGAGCGCACACCTCACTCTCAGTAGCACTGTTTTACTGATGTGGGGTGTGCATTTCACGATTCACAGGATTTGAGGAAGACTGCACAGAGTGAAGCGCATTGAGAGACGCTAAATCAGAGCGGCGTAGAAATGGAGTAGAGTAAGTGATGTCGTTGTTCAAGATGCCGTGGTGCTGCAAAGATAGAGCAGATCCTCTCGTGATGCGTATGACAGCAACGCGCAACAGTCCCGATTATTAACAGCTGAAGGTATGAACGTTGTTTCTTTATTTTGAAAGGAAAGTCGTGTGTGTTGCTCCGGTGCAAACTAGCACGTCCTCGTTGCGGAGTTGCATCCGAAGGCAAACGCTAAGCCATCACAATCGGTGCCGGCGTGCCTAGAGTGAATCTGCGTGCATGTGCGTATCGCCATGATGAAGAAAACAACCAAACGCGCCCCGCCACGTGTGCGAGTGACGACTTACTCATCATCGCTGCATTTCTGTCTGCATGCGATATAGCGTGACAACACTTCAGTAGGGTTCACCCATGGGTGTTCCTGCAAGAAAAATGTTACGAAACGCTAGAAAGATGTTGCATAGCAGTCCCGCATCACCTTACACCAAGCGAGTGCGAATCAAATAAAAAAAAATCCCTTTTTCCACTAGGCACTTCTGTTGCTATCGTTGCACACTCCTCCCCCGCGCAGGCGAAAGTATCAGCGGTGTCAAGCCGGCACGTCTGATGTGTCCGGAAAACGTCGTGGGAAAATCTCGCCTCCGGCATCAGCAGTACGCGACACGTACCTTCAAATCGATGAACGTACGTTCTGCGCTCTTTTCTGTCTATGTGTGCATCTCTAAATGTATAGACTTGCATCTCTATCCGAAGACGAAGATATATATATATATATATATGCCTACGCATGTGCACGTGTAGAAAACGTGCACCATCCCCAGCTACGTATCCGAGGGTAGCACGCTAGCGTAGAGAACGAACACTACACTGCACCCATATATATATATACATATATATATGTATACATGTGACTGTATATGTATCCATCTCTATAGATATGTATATATACAGGTACGTATATACCAGTGAGCAGACAAGTTGCTCAGACGCAGCACGGCTTACAATTCCCATTGAGACGTATGTCCTTATCTTCGGATACAAATATGCGCCTACACAAGTATCCACTTACACAAATACATATGAATAGACAGATATAGATATATATGTATATCTTCTACATTTACATACGAACAGACAAATAGATATATTTATATATCTTCAGGAGTGCTTCATACTATCTGAACCCCTCGAAAGCCATTTCTGCATCAGTTCTGCGAAGCGCTGTATGCGAGTATTTTCGACATGAAGATCTGATCGCTAAGACGGCGGTTGATAACTGTTTCTTCGAGTACGTTTGAAAGCTTTTCTTCCGTGAGTTTCCTTGTGAAAACAGACAAACTGGATGAAAGCCAGAAAAGAAAGAGGAAAGGCACAAAATGCATCGCAGAGGAGCAGAAGAAAACAAATGCAACGTCTTTAGAAACGAACGTCACACGCAGCACGAAAGCGAAAGACGACTGAGGGAGCTGCAGAGAACCAATCAGAGGAGAAGGCCAACCTTTTCGAGAAAAGGCCATCACACTAATATCTGCGTAAGGCTCGCTGCAGAGAGACATGAACACAGGGATGCACATGGATCGTACTGAAACGCGTAACAAAGTTCTATTACCTATCGAAAATGTAAATATGTGCGTATCTACCTCTAGCAATACAGACGTTTAGATACTCATATGTACCGATACCTACATATATCTATACCGCTATATACCTATACCAGCATATGTCTACACCAGTATATATCTATACCATTAAATATATATACATATATACTAATATACATCCATCCCAACATACATCTGCAATATCTCATCTAGACCACTATGCATCTACATACCACTATATCTTTAGACCAATATATATCTGGACCAATATATTCCTACACCAATATATACCTAGCCCAATGTATACCAATATGTATATATACTAGTACATACGTATATGTGTATTTTTCCCTCTTGTCATGCTCCGTCAGGGGCCTTTCGAGTCTTTGATGTAGCTCACCGATATGATTGATTTCCACACAGCTGTGTACAGATGAAGATCTTAATACACTTCTATCTTAATACGGAAGTGAGCCTACTGGAAATACATCTTTCCGCGCTGTATATCCACGCTTACACCTTATATATATATATATATATATATATAATCACATATCCGATGTGTACACACGTATATGGATATATGTATATCTTTCTGCGCAACGTTTGCGCCTCTCCTTCCAGTTTTACTTTGTGCAACCGTAAAGACGACCTGCAGTCCCTGCATGCCTGCAGAACGCTACTCAGACACGAAGCACCATCGAATGCATACCCGGTCTTCCTACGCAGCCAGAGGTGCATCGCAGAAAAGCAAGAACGCGCGAGACCATGTGGAGATGAGAAGGGCCCAGAGAAGCAGACGATGAAGAGGGAGATATCCAAGTAAAGAGAAGGACGACGAGAAAGCGGAGTGGACACCCCGTCGAATAAGGAGGAAACAGCAAAAGATAGATGGAAGACATAGAAAGAAGGAAAAAAAAAGTTGCCGTCGTGTAAGAGACACCAAAAAGGCCAGATTGGGTTACCTGCTGTAGCTCATGTGTATAATATTTATCAGGCAACCATGTGTCTCCTACTGCTGCTGTCGCAGACCGCAAGAGACGCCGCTGCTTCTCGCTGGCAGTCACCACACGGTCTGCTGCGTGTACGTCAAAGGAAGGCACAACGGACCGCTTGCGCATCCGTCTTCCTCCCTCTTTCTGAAAAAGCACCGGCAGCAACAGAGCCAGCAGACACACCGAAGACAACAGCAGTACCAGCAACAGGAGGCAAGAGCAGCAGGAGGGAGGCAAGAGCAGCAGGGGGCAAGAACAGCAGGAGGTAAGAGCAGCAGCAGAACAACACTAGCAAGAGCAGCAAAAGCGCCAGCAGGCCCCCAAGAGCAGCAGTGACACCAACAGGTGCATTCACTGTTGCATCCATTGCGACAGCCCTAGGACATCATATGCAGGACAAACAGCAACAACACATGAGGCCGTTTCTGATTTATTTTCTTTTCATCTGCTTCTAGCACTCTAGCATGCGGGGCCTCAATAGCAGCAGTCCAAGCAACGCGGACTCCACAGAGCGTGAGCGGCGGTGACGCCCATCCCAGTGCAACGACATCAACACAAGTAGCGGAGAGATGCAACATCAACCGCCTCGAGAACCATATATTGTGAAAATGTTTGTAAACTGTATCACCCAAAAGACATACATTTCCAGTCTTGGACGATGGCAGCGGGAGCAGCAGCAGCAACAGAGGAGTCCTCTATATAGACACCAACATACATACTTGTTCACTGCAACGTTTAGTGCAAATCACTAACACACACAAGTCTATACACAATCGGATTTATTGGTGCACTCAACAGACACAGCACCAGCAATGACCTCCGCAGATCTACTCAAGGACACTGTCCGCGTAAGACTGTCTCCTCTACTTATCTGACAAAGGGGAAGCCGGCAGCCACGGAGAACACTATTCTCAACAATGTCGGCAAAGAGACAAATATGCCATCATGAAGGAATATGCAGGACGTCGGGAACGCAAAAAGTAGATGCAGTGTACGTACACCGAATGTAAAGATATGCCTATGTGTCAGAAAAGGGGTCGGGTGAACTATAGTGGATACCGGAGCGTCCACAGATAGATGAGAGACAAGAATACATGTGCACACGGAATTATCGAGGCTCCAACTTTCCTTGTGACGGTAGGTAGATGACGGTACACATGTGACTATCCAAAGATGTAATACATATACACAGGAACAGAAGTCGGTGGTCTGAGTGGTAAGCAATAAAGCATTCATCTCCGACTCCTGTATCGCCCTAGGCAAATTGTGTGAGACAGCCTGTAGCATATATCGTCTAGTTTGCTTCGGAAACTTTTTCAAAAGGAAAATGCAGTTATTCAACCTATATGTATCTATACATACAGATATATATACATATACTGTATATGGAGCTCTCCACCAGTACACTCCGATGCTCTCGTGCCTAGGTCTTTCTAATTTCTTTGCCTGACACAATATACTGTACGTAAGACCTTTTACTTCGCTTATTCGTTCTTATCAGAAAGAACCTGTACTGATGTGCAATCGGTGCTTTTATGGACTCTCCACTTGTTCTCTGCTTTCCTTCTTCGACTACCAGCTGCTGAAAGGCCCAGAGAGCAATCCATAGCCCAGCCACAGCATCAAAGAAATGTCTGATGAATCCCCTTGCTGCTGCATTTGCTGCTCGTCTTCCTCTTCTGCAGCCAATAGCAATACTGACCTTTCATCCTTTTCCCAACATACGTGCGGGCAGTAGGGAGAAACACGAAGAGAAGAGGGATTATGAAGGAAGTGGACAGCGAGACCACATCAGCGAATACTCCTCTTGGACACCCTCATCAGCCGCACACACATTGGGAAAGCCTCTTTCACAGTTGACGAAGAAAAATCCTTTCCCGGGTGGAAGAAAACCCTCTATACAGATACAGGGGTGTACATGAGCAGAGAATCGCTCCCCTGCACTTGGGCAGAGACCGTGGATGTCTTATCATTGCCTCGAAGGTGAAGTCGCTGCTAGTTTACAGTTGACAAACGTCAAGGAATCAAAGAAATGCTGAGAAATTTGCAGAGCACACAGGGAACGAAGAAGTGTAATATTCACAAAGAAAGTAAACATAGCCTGTAGAATCTCTCACTGAAAAGAGAAGCTTTTACTGATGATATGCGAAGTCTCAGTATCCATTCCAGCATACAAGCCACTGGACGATGGAAAAGGCGAGAAGCCACTTACCGATGTGTCACTGCAGAATCTGCCTCCAGAGGCATCCGAGTGCTGTGCATTCTCTCCTGCGAAAATCCCCTCTGTAGAATGCAATGCACATATATGCAAAGATGTTTACACGCGCATGTACAAAGAGATTCAGCTGTATGTAGATACTGCAGCACACGCGTCTACAGAGAAACGTGTACATATATATATATATATATATATATATACATACATACATGTAGATTGAATCTCTATACGACGTGTACAGGGGGTATATGTATCGAGATATATGTATGAAGTAGTATCGATCAAGAGATGGAGAAGTATATGTCTGTGTAGAGGTATATATGCAAAATGATAGACGCATCCACAAGGACATGACCAAACAAAACCCGTATGCGCATTTCTTTGAGGTGCAACGAATGCTGATACGATTGAAGTCCTTAACGGGGGTATGAATTGGATAACTGCAGGTGACTGGGTAGATAATAAAAAAGAGATCTCAATATCCTGTTCGCGCGTCTCGTTCAGAACCGAATGTACTGATTCTTTTGAAATCTTCTTTTGAAATTCATTCTCACATGTACCCAGCATCACTCACAAGCAGTCAGTGAAATCTTTACAGTTAATACCTCAGAGATCACTCGCAGCAAACAAATATTACTTTCAAGGGGACATATCGAAAGATATACTCTTTGTCATAGCAGCCTGCTGCATCTGTGTCGATATTTCACTGTAAAAGACGATGAAAATAACAATGAGGAAGATATTGAATGGGAAGGATGCTCATTGCCTTTAATCTTTTCAAATGCCTTTGCGAATGCGTAAACCGTGTACTCCATGGACTGTACATCCTCATGAAATAAAGGGGGATATGCGTGCGTGTACCTATGTTGAATTGTCTGCAGACATTTAGAAACCTTCCTGTGTACGCCGTGTCCGCCTGGAAACACATGACTTGCCTACCCTTGACTGTCTGCGAAGACAGACTCTCCACTGCTAGCGGACTTTGGAAAGTAAAGCTTGCCACTGGAGAGAGCTTCTTCACTGCTAACCGAGATTGGGAGAAAGTGTTTACCAAGAAAGTCTACAAAGACATATTGAAACCGAAAGCCTCTGAGCGAGAAAATCTGCTGCGAGACACCATCCGATACAAGCAGCTATATGCTCGTTGAGCGTGTAGTCGTGATAACACGCATATAATAGGGAAGAAACTTCTCCTTTGTAACGCGCGTACAACAACAAAAAAAAAGGACTTTCTTTGTAGAATGTATATTACGTAGTAGCGCATTCGATACAGCAGCGAAAAGCTCTTCCGCACCAGGGTCTCGTGTACCTGGAGAAAGTATCTGTGTACGGGTGCAGCATGAGTGCGATACGTTGGAACCAAGGTTAAAGTTTACACGAAGATCAGTGCTCTTCGGGGAAATGAGAAAAAAAAACAAGTCACTGGTTCTTGCAGACTTCCTCAAGGGAACATGTGAAAGACAAATGTGACTTGAACAGACAGGGTCTCGCGCCGGGTGCAAGACGAGAGGAAAAGAAAGCGCGAGAAGGCTACGATTTGCTGCTGCAGCTGAAGGCCATCACAATTCCTCTTAATCTCTCGCTTCTGCGAATTGTAGTGAAGAGTGATTATTACATTGTAGATAAACAGAATTTCCACAACAGCAAGTGTAAAGCGTGATCTATTTCTAGACCGCTGCTGCTGCTGTCCTGTCGCGAAAGAATGCACAGTTGCTGCTGTTGTCGCTGGTCACGCATCTGTATTGACTGCTGCAAAGCCGCGGTGAAGGAGTGCAATCTGGTCGTTTTAGAAATCTTACGGCTGTGGGTTCTGTCTCGATAATTTCTGCGGAGGCATAAACCTTCTCTGTCACCACCGCTTAGCAACTGAAGATTTTCGTTCCTATCTGCGTCCTGTGGTTCTTCTCGGTTATCTTGCTTTTTGTCTTCCCGCGCGAGTTCTTCTTCGTATTCACGCCACATGCGCTTCTTCTCTAAATAGCGGTTATGCGCGTCTGCCTGCACGACGTGTCTCTTTATCAACGCGCGGAACTCCGGATCCATAGCGGGAAATCAATACAAATAGGTGGGAAAATACACTCGCGACGCCCAAAAAGAGACGTGTTAGATTGAAGAAAAAAAAAGATGATGAAACAGAAAAAGACGCGTTGTCAGATCAGTCTCGAGGCTACCCTGTCGTCGTACTCCTTCTGCATCCATGATGGCTTCCCTCTGTTTCTCATCTGCAAAAAAACTTCCTTGCTTACACACAGATATGTATAGGGAGTTAATGGCCGATGGATCTTCATCCTCCACGGGCCTTCACTTTTATTTTCCAGGTATATATATATATATATATATATATATATATATATATATATATATGCGCACAGAAAAGTTCATCCCTAGTGGTTCTGCGGCTGATGTTCGTATGTCTGAGCCCTGAATCTATCCGCAAAGAATAAAAGGTGGACGTATTGCTCGTTGCGGTCGTTGATGCTAACGAAATAAAAAACCTTGCAAGGATTTTTTCGCACATCTAGTCTAATACCACTCGGATGATTTTACATCTGCTTTTAAAGACATTAAGGCAAAAGAAACGACTTTGCTTGGTATTAGAAGGAAACGCAACGAGGTTACTCTCAGGTTTTTGTAGGAAGCGCTGTGAAAACGAGATAGGAAGAGAGTGGAAAGTTTCCCGTTAGGCAGTTGGTATGGCTAGCATCGTCGTAAGTCAAATCTGGGAGAGGTATATTTACTCTCGTGTAAACCATATAGAGTCCCAAATCGACCCGACAACTCTTCATCCGTTCTGTTCTCCACGAGTATACAATTGAACACCGGCTCACAACATCCATGTCTAAAAAAGGTCTACTTTTCCGCAGCAGACACTCACATTCATGCAGATGTACATGGAGCGGAATGGGGAACCAACAACGTGACCAGATAATTCAGATTTACGCAACACGGAGAAAGAGATGCGGAGGCGACGCCGATGTGAGATACTTCGGGCAGAATTTGTATATCCGTTAATAATACGGCTCGTCTACTACCAGCACACCAAGTACTAGGACAGCTCAGGAATGAGGTTGCGTCCATCGCTTACTAGCACCTAGAGAGACGATATACTGCAGTAGCGATGAGTGAATGAATGAAATGTGGAAATACACAAGAGAGGCGGGAAGGGGGTGATGAAGGAAAAATATTTTGAGCTAGCGTGGAACACGAATGCAAGAAGGTGACTCGCGGGTAACCGCATGAGGTACGTACGATGCATGCACAGCCGCCAGAGAATGTCGCGAAAAAGGGCACGGAAACAAAACATTACTACCATTCTCGGCTGCTCACCTACACCGAGCCCCGGCGTTAATTTGTTTGCACAGTTCTGAAGAGGAGTCACACTCATAGGAGGCCTGACGTTAAAGTGAAAATTGGATTTTTCTTTTTGCACCGCGAGTCAGAAGCGGGTGTGACACACATAATATAATTACCGGCAGAGTCTTTCTTACGTCCCCCTTACCTTAAGGAAAAGTCGTTATGATCCTCAAGTAAGCTAAATACAACGCTCAACTTCCAGCGCGCGACTGTTCACGGCCAGAGCACTGCTCCTGTCATCTCTTGTCATGCCCGGGTAACCTTGTTCGTAAGAGACATATCGCCACTGCAAATAGACGAACAATTTAACGCTAGTCTTGCTTTAGAATGTACGCAGAAAGTTCGTTGTTTTGTTTGGTTGGTTTTCTCTAGAGTTTTATGTCCATACTGTGACCCTCCACCAACATAAGTATGACACGAGTGCAACTGAAAGCCGTCCAAGAGTGTATGAGTGCGCGGGAGCAAGTCAGCACATGTCGCGTGCTCACGGCCTCACTACATTCAAACAAACCTCAAATCACCAAGGTTGGGTCGCACTTCAGCGTCAGATAGGCTGTTTTTTTTTTGTGTTTTAGACACTGTCAATTTTCGGTCTGTGGGTACTAATCTCGCGCTTTCCCCGGAAACTGTATGCACGTGTATTGTAAATATTTAAGATTCCTCCCGTATGCCAGGAGAATGCGTACTGTATGAAATAAAAAAGATTCGCAGAGGCCACACACATACATCGTCTATAAGGGTGAGAGCAGATGATCGCTCCGCAAAGGCAAGACAGCATATCAGCACGGTGTTCTGGCAGCTGCATGTGGTTCTGCAGGGAGTAGAAGTGCATCCAGGGATTATATGTGTACAGTTACATACTTTTTGTGTATTCCTATTTTTTATTTACCTCTTACTCAGTAGTCGTTCTTCATGGAAGGCTGTAGAGAGGAACACTGTATATATATATATATATATTCACATTCATCCGTTTGAGTAATTCGTGTGTACATACATTTACATTCACACGTGTATCAATGTGTGAACATGTGTGTTTACATTTACACGCGCGGGAAGTCTCTTTGAATCGCTCATTCATAAAACTATTTGATAGTCTCTGCGCGTCCCAATATAGGTTGGTCCTGCCGCAGCATCACCGCCACATTAAATCTGTGTTCAGCTCTATCACGCATTAACTTCATAGTTCAATCACTACTCATTGTCAGTTCCTCAGTCTGCCACGAGGAGCTCTTTGTTTTCAAATGTAGTGAGTATGTACGCATTCGCAGGTAGTCGTTGTCTAGTTGTCTTTCGCAAAAAATGCTTTGCAATTTCAACGTGCAACACGTGCAACGTAGTGGTGAGTCGTTAAGGTAAAATTATGGTTGATCTGTGAGGCTTTTGTCAACGTTTGCTGTAAAAGTGGTTTGTAAATAGCAGAAACCTCATACTTCGCATTTGTGGACATATATTGTTATATCATGCACCTGCGCCATCGGGATGTCTTGCATCACTTTTTTATCGTCTCAAGAAAAATTTGCGGTGGACAAGCATTCCGACCTTGTAAGATACCGCACTACTTCAATCTTCCTGTCGATCGAAGACCACATCCTCACACTTCTGATTCCTCTCATATTATTCTTTGTGAAATCTCGTTATTCGTACCAATTTGTGAGCGACATTTTGGAAATGTTGCGTGCGTCGGTGTAGTCACTTACTTGCCGCCTTGTGCTATGAATATTATAGTAAGATATACTCGATAGTAATATCGCGTTGGCCGACTCGTCCGACGCGTTGCGTTCGTGTAAGGCCGTTGCCGTAGAATAAAGGATTTAAGATCCAACTTAAATTAAATAACCTTAGACTAGTATGATATTGAAACACAATACGTTTATAGCGTCGGTTCGTCGTAGTATAGTAACCTTGAGCCTGGGAAAAGCCTTCACCACAATCTTCGGTTAGTGATTGAGCTCCACCAGTGCAATCTTGCCGTGCTGCATTAACACTTTACTGGAGTACCTTATGCATATCTTTAAGTATGTCTTAACTCCTGATACCTGATCCCGTCGTCACCTTCATGCCGGCGGTCCCACAGAAGGTGCAGTTGTTTTCTCAGTTTCCATCAATTTTTGGAAATGCTGGGCGTGTCCACTGGATGAAGTGCTACTGTTTGAACAAACTGTGTCACTGTTTCCATCTTCCAATTTAGCGTTGTCCAGTTAGTAAACTCTGCCTTCACTGCCGAAACTAACGTTGACCGTCTAACGTAGTTTTCAATGCCAACATCAGCGCCATGCAGTCAACGTAACTGTCGTTGTCCGAACTACAAGGCAGTCAGGAGAACAGTTTACTTGTTCATAAGTTTAGTACAGCGGCACGTGGAACTGCGAGCTAGAAGCATTTCTCCTGTCTATGAGATGCTCCAGTTGTGTACGTCTGGCCCCCACATCTATACAAATTGATGCAGCGCTGCCCGTCCCGCGTTATTCACGCGATTACCTTTTTGAAAAGTTAATCAAAAACATCCTATTTTGAAGATTCACACATTATTCATTGTAGCAATGTTGTCTCCAAAGACGGAAAGAATATCTGATTGTATTTTCTCTCCATCCATTCACGCAGGCTGCTGTAGTCGCAGGTATCAGCAGAAATACTACTCCATTGTCTTTTATCCGCTTAGTCGCTAGCACATTCATGGATTGTTTTTGCCCAAGTATGAATGCGCATAACACGCACGCATGTGTACGTCGGGTACAAACGCGTAGAAACGGGTAGAAATGGGCGTCTGCACTGTACATACTCCCTATTCTACGACGGCAGAGAGGGTGCCCTCTAGTTGGCCTTACAGCTCGTATGCCGAAAATCATGAACTCCAGCAGACAAACACGTCAAGATCTGGAACGCTATTACTGTAGAGTAAAGGCTTGTGTCTGCCTCTCCGTACAGCCATCTGACTATCAGAAAGTTTGAACGACTGTGTGTGTAAATGAACCAAACGTGGCCGTGTTCGTAAAGAGGAAGAATGAGAACCAGTATAGATGTACCGCGTCATTATCAGGATGAAAGTGCTGTTTGATGCGCGTAGACCTCTAACTATACGACTACTGCTAAACGCGGATACAAGGACCAACAGCGGGGGCTAGACTGCAAAGACCGAACGAATTGAGGCGTTGAGATCATCTCCGCCGCACATGCAGGTTCACCATCTTTGCCATAATCGTCTCGAAAGTACGACTTACAACATGCGACATAAATCTGATCATTGGAGCCTCTACCCGCTTTAGACGTGGTAGATTGTGTTTGCACTACCAGCGTGGCTCGTACAAGCGGGGCACTGCAAGCGGAGACAAAGGCAGCGTTTAACTTAAGGGGCCTCAGAAAAGGTAGAAGACGCACTCACTGATAATTAGACCATGTCCTCGCAGTCACGTATGCACATATTTTTACATCATACACAACATTTGAATTAGTCTGCATGAATTAACAAATACCCATATGTAGTCAAGTAGTTTTTCTGGACAAACTCAGGTGGTCACAGATTCGCAGATCGTGCGTGAAGGCGAGAAACTGTTCCCTTGTTTCGAGTGTAGACGCCATGTGGCAAATAGATTGGAACCTCTTTGTCATTCTCTTTGGATGCAGCCAGACAGATGGAGGTACTCCCTCGCCTGCTGTTTATATAAAGCACTCTTTTCCGGTGAGTCGATAGACTCTCATCTGTAGTACAGAATGTTTGACAGATCCTCACGTTTAATCCTACACGCGACCTTGCTTCAGTATACATGTAACTGTGAGTGTACATGTGACCTGCCCGTTGTATACTACCAGAGAAGGTGCGCGTTTTGATCGAGTACGTTGTCACTAATAGGTTGCGGGCAATTCCTGTTACGACTCTCCGTGTCCTCATTCGTCCAGCATGCTTCTCCTGTTTTTGTGAGGTATATGCATGTGTGCGTACAATGTATCACGGCTACTCCGAAACGTGTTGACGTCTCTTTTCTCCGTAACATATCAGTACCCTACTCGAATTCATTGATATGTATATATATATATATATATATATATATATATATATATATATATATACCTGCTTACGCTTCCTCGTCAACTTATTCACTCCTGCAGTTGACAACCTGTGTTGCCCGCTATGCTCTTCCCCTGCACAGCAGCAGTATTGTCAGATGCGCGTGTGATTACGTATCGGCACTCCGATAGTGAGTTTTCGCAGAGATCTGGGGCTGCATCACGATGAGGCATTGCTAAATGTACGGAACCGTTGGGTCAGCGGATGTCATGCAAAGAAACAATCACAGGCAAAGACACTGGCTAGTTACATTCTTGTTTCTTGTATCGTAATACCGTGGCAGGACCTCCGCAAGGAAAAATTGAGTCGCATTGCCCTCTCCCTAGCCATCCGGTAGAAAACAGTGTTCAAGGTGAGAACAGCAGAGAGCAGCAGTCGCCGGTGACGGAATGGGAAGCGCATGAGCATAACCTAGCAGGAGTAAGCGGAAGGGTAAAACGTACTATACTACTGCTCAGACTTTTCTAACCGGAGCCTCGGAGGGTGGGCGCAGAAGTGGAAAGCAGCGGGCGAAAAGGTAGTTGGGAAGGACGACGTGGCGCACACCCTATTCTTCGGAGAACGCAGACTGTATGTCTTCGTGTGTTTGGTCTCTGTTCCCACGGCGGACAGTGGGAATGCTAACGGATAATGTACTGACAATATAGATGTGGAGGACTAACCGCCTGTCTCACCGGGTAGTGTGTCCCCGGCGTGCGGAGTACGCTGCCAAAGCCCCCTGCTGGGTAATACGAGCAAGCACGTACGTTTTTTTTACTTTGACGGATAAAGTCCAGACGTGCACTGTCTGCACTTTTATCGTTTCTGTTGACGACGCTGTTGACTGGTGCGTCAATTATGCCATAATTAAATGCCCTCTCCCGCGCGTGTAGGCTGTGTGAGAAACAACTATGTAGTCATGTGCGATATGTGAGCATTCTCTTGCTTGTCCCACATCGACCTCCGATCACACCCTACTTTGACCTGGTAAACAAAGAAATGGTACTTACAACAAATGTGAGTCCAGATATACACAAATCTGAATGTTGGTGATTTGAATTTTGTATCAAAGGGGAGAAGAGGTGATGCGTCCACGTGATGAGGGAGTCCTGCTTCTTGTTCGAAGTTTCAAAAAGGCCTTTTTGAAAGGATCCGAATCGACTAGCTAAACGTGTCTTTGTAGCGCACGTGGTGCAGATTTTTAAGTCTCCGCAGCAGATCCGGAGAGCAACAACAAACTGCCACAAGAAGCATATCTCATGAGGTCCTCACAGTGCAGCCTGTCAGGAAAAGCTGAGTGTTTCCCTCCTGCTTCCCTGGTGTCAATCCCACCTGAGACCTATGTTCGTCTCTCCCACCAGCGTCAGCGGGGTAGGTCCCACTGGACAATATAATAACACAATGTCATCCTATGAGGTTGAACAAGTATTGCTTCGATTTTTGTTTAGCACAGGCATATTTCTCGTCACGACTACTTGACAACATGCTCCCGTCCTCCGACTGTATTTGCTGGTCGGTCCGAGTTCGCGCAACGGTACTGCTGGTCTCGTTCATATATGAAGGACGCTCATTTGAGGACAACTCAGTAATATAAAGCCGTATGTGTAGTTTTTGGCGTGAACAGCGGATTCTCCCTGTTTCTGTGTGACGGGTGGCCGCCGGGCGCTGTTGGCCGATGTGATGCATATTCATGCAGCGTACACAGGCAAAACGGGTCGTAATGCGTCGGTTTTGTTGTCAATAATTTACAACCTTCAAGGGCGTTTCTAATGCTTGCCACTGTTTTCCATATGCCGTTTACGAAGCGACTAGCGCTTAGTGCTTGCTTGTTAGGGCGCGATTACTGATCCGGCATCTCCAAAGACTCTCGTACTTGCCTCCAATACGCCCCGTTTGTAGAGCAACGTTTGTCGCTCCTCACTCTCGTTCTGATGCGCGCTATCATGACGCACCGCCGTTTTCAGGGCCTAGCTCCGCGTCAGCTTGTAATCTAGAGACGCCCACGGCGTGATTAGAGGGGTCATCCGTCCATGCGACTCTATAATAGACACGGACACGCTCCACTGGGTTTTGACTGAAATGCACGAGCTTTCTAGAATGTCCCTGAGGGCTAATAGGCTGTAATGTACGCAATGTGTATGTATGTATGCTTGTGTGCATGTATTTCGTGTTTGAATACTGCTCCCGAGGTGCTGTTACGGCAGTCCTTCTTCCATTCCACTTGAGGACATCAGGCTTTGCTGTGTACAAGTGATGCGTTTGGCAGCGGCCGCACCGGAAAAAGACACAGTTTCTGTGTACTGCGTGTCCTGCGTTCGCCCTTGTGCGTTGGGGCAGAACGGAAGAAGCCGCGCTTTACCTGGGCGTGCGCGGTAGGAGTTTCACGTACCCGCGAGACGCTCTTCAGAGAAATCGTTCGCTGAGGGGAAACGAGAGTTTTATTTGTGAAGTGGACTTTAAACCACGGGCGGTGCGTGCGTAAGTGCTGGTCATTCTTTGCATCTGTCGGTCTGCAGAGAGTTCCATGTTTCGAGCTTCTATGAAAACTGAAAACAGGCGCCAATACCGCCTGAAAGTGTCCTGGGAAAAGGTGCACCAGCGACCGACCCTTTAGATCAGAGGAAATGAAGCCCCAGCGGTGGGTCGTCGCCTTCTTTCTTCTTTCCAGTGTGTGGTATTGCATGGACAAGGTCCTGGAGGCCGAAGGTTCCACAGGTGAGAGTCACACCGTAATAGCCTTCAGCGACGTATCCTTTCCTGTGGTATTTAGACTTGGACCGTCGCGCATCCACTGCCGATTGAAAGGTGGAAGAGTAAGAGGCAGTGAATTAGTTCGAGAGATAAAGACGTCAGTGGACTCTTGTGTCAACCCTGTAGATGCACACTCAGCCACCTTTTAGCAATCGCGAACAACACTGCAGTAACGTGAGCACAGAAGTGCACCACTCGACGGGGAGTCCCCAGAAAGTTCCACTCATCTCTCCTGCCTATCCGCGGGTCCGTAACAGAAGAATGTTTGTATGCAGTCATCATACCAGAGGGCAGTGGCGGGCACACAGAACAAGGATGTGACGTACGAAATTCAACCGCAACGTTCACCAGTACGATCTGAGGTAGAGTGAGGCCAGACCATCTAAGGATATTGCAGGCGTCGTGTTCTATCCTGCGGAAGACCCAAGGCACCTGTGCAGTGTCTGTAAGGCGCCTTATTGATACAGGTCCAATTAAGGGTGATATGAGCCAGCTTCTAGAGTGTAACTGCGAACGAGTCTCCGACTGTTTATACTGCACACTATACTGGTACTCGTACCCACCGTGAAAGAGTAGCTGTTCTACACACGAACGCGCACGTGAAACACACCTAGTAAGACGGCGTGTCACTCCTCCAACGATAACGTTTCTACATGGTCTAGCTCGCCCCCCTTTCAGCTGAGCATATTTCCACGTCTCCTGGACAGATGCCGCAGTCGATTCTGGAAATTTAAGGGAAACTATGAACTTTTCAGTAAAACCAACTATCAGTGTCGTGGCGGGAATCCTTCAACATCGCTTCCACAATTAGAAGAAACAGTATTACAAGCATGCATTCGTGCCCACTCTTGCACTGGCTGCCTCTTGTTTATATCCGCAGCCCATCATATTTGTTTTGTATGAACCGGCACCGTCTGTCTGGTGCTTTATACAATGGTACTCGTTGGTGCTACTGCAGAGAATGCTTACAGTGGATTTTCCCTAGTGAAATAGTGGTTACATATCTAGTCGCCGTTGATACGAATACGAATCAGAGTATCCATCCGCGACTGCGAAAGTAACATATCTCAGTTCACAAATGTTGCTGGCGTAGGACGACGTTTTCAAAAGTGAAAGCCTTCCTTTAGTGACGGTTTTTTTTTTTTGGTTGCGAAACTTCTGCTTGATGTGCTCCCCGACGATATATAAATGTTATGTCTTGAAACTGCATTGTGTCTTAGCTAGTGGTAGCGTCTGTGCACTCGCCGCCTCAGAGATGCTGCTGCAACAGAGGGGGTGTTATGGTTAAAATGCCTGTGAATTTTGCGCGACAAGCTGCGGCCGTGAGGACTGGAGTTGTGTAACTCACAAGGTGCAGCGGTGTGTAACTGAATGGATTAGTTTGTGGAAAATACTCTGTTCACCGGATCAAGTTGGGAAGGAAAAATTCTAATGTGATGCGGTATGTGGGGTGCAGAACGCAATATTATTCTAGGATCCAAGTATGACGGAGAGAGGCGTGGCCACCGCCACAAGCACCGTCCCGGGCGCCGCCACCACCACGAGCGCCGCCAAGACAGGCGCCACCGCCAGTCGCGCCCCAGCAAGCGCCACCATCGCCGTTCCCGTACTGTAGCCTCGAAAATTTCCCGACGCTCACATGTCTCAGAACGAAAGCATCACTCCCGGCCGGGTTCGAATTCAGCCCGTTTCAGTCGTAGAAAGAGAAGTCAAACTGCTACTAGTTTGAGAGGGGGACGAGTGAGCAACATGCGCATTATCGAGCCTGGGAAAGGAAGATCGCCCATCACAGTAGGGCCTACATTCGCGTCTGTCCAAAGTTTGGTAGGGTTTCTGCCGCCACTTACTCATATGAAGGAGTGCTCTGCGCGTAGACTGCCCTTGATAGCGGTAGCAAAACTGAATCTGCGCGTATGCCTGTGTGCATTCTCTCACGTTGGTGTAGCGTAGGTCGTGTGAGCCGTGCACGAACCACTCGCAAGGTCAGAGAGACCTCGACACGAAAGCAGAATAACGATCTTCGAAGGTGGACGAGTTTGACATACGGAAAACCATAGGGCAACTCACGTATGAAGGGCACTGGCAGCAGACAAGTACGACATCCACGTTCCCATGCTTTCACCCACAAGACACGCAGAAGAAGCACTCTTCATCTGTGAGAACCCAGTTAGTTTCTAGCTTGGCATGCTTCTAGCCTGCGTGTGGTCTCTCTCTGGACTTTGGAATCGCGTACTTACGTTCTTTTTAAAAGCACGGGAAAAGAGCTCCAGCCACATGTTGTGCACGTAGCAGTTGTGTGCCTAGGGACTGTGTGACACAATAGTAACGACTATGTCCGTTGCATATGATAGTTCTTGAAGAAAAATGCGTCTAGGTTTTTCCCTTGTAGGATAAGTAGGTGTAACGGCGCAGTGGCGTTCCCGCGGTGTACGGATGTAGGAAGGTTTTACAAACCCCGCAGCCAGCGATGCATGAAACTCTGCGGCAGCCTATCGCTACGCATACGTACTCGCTCCTTGTAGACAGCAAGTGTAGATTTGCATAATGCTGATCTATACACTTGAAGGAACTGCTTGACAGCACCTCATGCTGTTTCAAGTAAACTCGGTAAGGCTACATTTGTAAGAGGAAGAAAAAAAGAATAGCTGCAGAGGCGGTGATATCTGACAGTGTGACTGTGCTTCTGAAATTGAGGCACGGTTTCTATTCACTGCGAAGTTCGTTGACACTTTTGCGTGTCGATGTAAAGCGCCGAAGGAGTGTATTCACGAATGGAATTACAGATATCTGTGTAGATCTGAACGTGCAACTACATCTGCATGTCTTCACAAGTATCACGAGTTTACGTAGACTGTCTCTGGGTCAACAGTGCCAATTTCAAACAAAGTTCTCTCCCGTCCGACAGTCGCTCGACGTGTTTTGTACAGTACCAGCCTGACCTTTTAGCTGTATCAGCGTGATTGCCTCCCGAAGAAGAATGGAAAAATTTCTTTTATGTCTCTGTGCTGCAACGTATATATTCGTTCTGAGAGAATTACTCTTTCTCAGGTTTGCATATAAATTATTAGGGCTTAACCATTATGAGTCTTGTCACAGTCCTACTATTTCAGTGCACTCTTGTAGGCACTCACCCGTTCTTCACAGTTCTTCGCTTGCTTTGCATTCGTAGAAGTCGATTGCGAGAACAACAGGCATGAGAGGATCTTGCCAGCCGGCGGGCTAGGTCTGGTCCATGTTTCGTTAGTTTCTCCTGAATGTTGCCGCTACTATGTTCCAGGAGCCAAAACCGTATTAGTAGTATATCTCTTGTCTTCCGCACCTGCTTAAATTGCTTTGCGAACAGCATATATGAACTGCGTCGTCTGTCAGCGGTCCATTTCCGATGATAATATTTTTTCTGTCTACAACCGGCTCCTGGTCTGGACGCCGCATGTGAATCATTCGCACATCTTGACATAGCGTGACGGTTAACTACCACGTAAGGAATTGTAAATTGGAAACGCCTGTGTTATACAGCGTGTATCGTTTCACATGCTTGCGCCCACCCAAGCAAAGTCTTAGCCACTTCCCACATAATGCCGCTTATTGCGTATCTTTGGTCATACTCTGCGCTTCTGTCTGGGTTGTGTATGATTTCCAGTCATACTCTGCGCCTTTATGTCCGCTGTATTGAAAATGAATGAAGGTTCCCCCATTCGAAGAACCTGACGACCAGATGTGCTGCCCCAAAGGCTACCGTCCGGCAAAAGTCCTTACGATCGAACCAGCAATGCGGCGAATATATGCTACACCACCACAGTCAAAGCAGGCTGACTTCGCTCTAGAGTTACCGGCTGCACCTCCCAAGGTCGAGGCCGCTGCGGCATCCGATGCTACCGTGGAAGTGAATGTAGACCGCGAGCGCGATATAAAAACTCAGGCTGAAGACTCGTTCGAGAAGACGTCTGCCACATTTGAAATGAAATCCGGGGCGCCAGCCGCCAAACCTGCGCCACCGAGTTCGTGGTCTGTCATCGTTTCGAACTCAATAAGGCCAGCGGCTCAGATGGTCCCCGACCCCCAAGTCACAGAGGCAACCCCACCTGAGTCACAACCAACTGTACCCATTGCTCTAATGGAAGCCCCTACCAGCAGGGCATCACAGCAGTGGTTTTTCGTTACACCGACCTATAGAGTGGCCGCACCACAAGCCCTGTTCCAACATACGCTTCCCGTCGCTTCTTATCACTTACCAAGTGTGTCTTCTATTCGTCCGTCTGAGGTATTCGCTGTTGCTCCCCACATTTCTGCTGAACCACCACAGCTAGTGGGACAACCAATACTTGTTTCAGAGGTGGCCTCAGCACCGTTATATCCAAACTATAATTCAGCAGCACTAGGAATCCCTCACATGCCTAGGACATGCCTCCTACCTTGCCCAGGTCAGGGCCTATCTTCTTTTCTTAACAGAGGACGTGTTCGTAGAAGAATGTGTTGGTACCGGTACTGCTGATGATGAAGTCACTGATTGCCGTGTCCAGATGCTCGTTGTGACTGCTCTTCGCTACCATTTTGCGACGCAGCAAGGTCACTGTTTTTTTTCGAGACGTTCGCAGCTTCCAGAGTACAAAGTCCTGACAGTTTTCTCCACTGCGCCTGGGGATGGTTTT
The DNA here is from genome assembly GCA_949786405.1 of Onychomys arenicola. NCBI lineage: Eukaryota > Metazoa > Chordata > Mammalia > Rodentia > Cricetidae > Onychomys > Onychomys arenicola. Next base: position 8,605 of record CATKUM010000286.1, on the reverse strand, counting down.
CCCTCATGGTACTGAGCGGGGAAGGATGCTACAGGCGTCATGCGTGTAGGAGACAGCCGCGATTTGTCTATTACTATCCAGTGCCTCAATCCTTTGAGGGGCGAAAGAGTGGGAACACGCGGAGCCCGGTCGGTTGGGACAGCAGGTTGTATAGCAGTCCTAGCATAGCAGACAATGGCATGTCCTCGCATTTCTGAACGAGTTGTATGCTCATCACATTGAAGTGAGAAATACGCGTGCAAGCAATAGATGTACATGCAGCGCTCTTGACTCGTGCCCACCTCAAATTGTCACCACGTGTACGACGGAAACTTTTGATTAACTACGCAGACTTTTCCTCGATGTCGCATCCGCACCAAATAGCCACAATACGAGCAGGTCTAAGGGTGTATATATATCGGACTCTAAGCGTATACACCTGAGGGATCGCAACCGTAGCACCGTATCTTTGATTTCGTATTGCGCGATAAAAAACTCGTTGGTGGGCGCGATGGCCCCTTTGCTTGAAGAACGATCGAGTAAAGTCTGCTTCGGCTGCGCCCCTCGTACTTCGGCGGCCGGCCTTATGCACTTAGGGACGTTCGATGCGGGATCTGAGGTTCACGAGCATGGTGATGGCGAGACTTGGCCTGCGTAGTTATTGGGATTTGAAGACTGTAAGGCGTACTCCGGTTTAAAGCAACAACTAAAGCACGATAGGAGCAAGAAGGAAGCGTCTGCATGTTTAGACCTCCAGACTTCAGAAGATCCTCAAAACATGACGATTGCAGATACAGCGTGACGTAAGAGGAAGGAAGAAACACTTATATTGATTGAGATCACCGCTTTTCGGAAGATCTTCAAATCGGAGAAGCGCAAGTACAGCACGACGTCCGCATACTAACAGTGATCATCAGCTCCTCACAACGGGTTGAACTGGTTGCAGGCGGACTCTAAGACAATCTTTCACCGCCGCTTTGAATCAGAAGGCGTTCTATCCCACATCATCTCGGTATGCAGCATAACCGCAAGTGATGTGCTGTGTTGTGCAATGGTTTCTACTGCAGTTCGGAAACACTGCGAGGTAGCTTCCGCTCCTTACCAATTTCAAGCTGTGGTCCTTTAAAACAGATATACGTTTACACACGAGTACACGACTGGTGCTGTCAAGAGCAAATTTTGCTCTTCTGGAGAGGTTTAGTCTATCACCACTATGTTCGGTAGCTAGTTTCATGAGTACGCCGGTCTGTACTTACCAGATAATAAAGAGCACAGTCTGGTCTACCTTTTGGATGCGGCGACTTTCTCTGCTGCCGTCATCGATGTTGTATACTTCCTTAGGTATACTGACCTACCTATACCTGCCTATCTGCATACAGAATTGTGTTTCAGTGTCATGAATTTATGAATACGTCACCAGTAAGTGAACAACACATGTGTCTACGTCGAGCTGACTTGTGTGAACGCACTTGGACTCTTCAAATGCACTAGGAAAGACCACCAGCGTCAGTCTTTGTGTGTCTCTGCGGTTGCTCCTATATGCCGTACACTGTTCTGCTACACGCGTGTAATGCAGTTGTCTTTTTCTGCGTAAACTGAAAAGCGTGGGAAAAGAAAAAGCTCATTCAATTCGTCTATATGCGTCCTCGCAGTCTTGGAAATGGCTCCTTCTACTGTACCCGACGACCATCGTTATGATGGACGTTTTTATGGGGTATGCGGCATCGCCACCTTATAGGCATGTTTGTTTGATCATCAAATGCTTGCGTGACGAAACTGAGGGGGCACGCTGGCGTACACAGACAAATTCTTCAGCAATAGAATGGAGGTGGCTTACGCGGATGATGAGCGCACAGGCCTCATGGATGAATGTGGCTAGCAAGCACGGAGTCAAACATAGATGCACATATATTGACATGGTGTTCAGAATAGACAGATCTAATTCCGTCTTCGTCGGACTGCAAAGGTATGCGAATGCGCACGTGTATCAACCGGTCATCATTAAATTGTCCACAGTGATGATCGATTGTTACGATTTGCGAAGATCGGCGAAAACGAAATGGATGTCCTGAGGCTGCCTTCCGCGGAAAGTAGCACAGAGACTGTTACTTCAACAGTGCCATGAACTAGAATCTTGGAGTGCTTGAGTGACGATTCAGTTTCAAACAAAGTGAAGTCAGGTCAGACAGATTTGTGTAGAAGAATGCCGTCATCTGCCCGCGTATGTATATACGGTATACATCTATTTGGTTGTAATAGCATCGCGGTATACCACCTCTACACTGGGACTGGGAACTTCGGGTCTAGCAACAAACCTGGCATACTGATTCGTATATATGGGCTTTGCTCTCTAGGAAGAGATTTCGGTGGTGGCAGTTTTTTTACCGTAGAACTCCGTAAGATCAAAGTGGGGGCCACTCTAGAAAAAATGCCATAAACTCAATTTTAGCTAGTGATAGAACTTCATAATTGCACAGTCTGAACAATCGGCACATGGAGACGTTACTTTCTGGATGGGACCTACTGCTATACCCATCTTGTTCACGTCTCCGCAGAAGTAAAGGCGACACACCTGCTGTGCGCTCTTGCTGTAGCCTCAAAAGTATGTCAGTGTAAGCAGAAACAAGAGCAGTCGCAGCTGATGAGGTATTTTATGAAAAGCAGTAAGATAGAGCTCAAGAGCAAGAGGACACTACGTCAGAGGTTTCTGCAGCAGCCCCTCGCTAGCTCGGCCAACACCGCTCGTATTAGCAGTGACACACACGTGGCCCCCCAGCGTCAGTAGGAGGTACATGCAGCCCTGTCCTGTATGTATACACGGAATGTATAAGCAAGAAAGAGTACAACGGCGGCAAGAGCGCTGCATTTATACCAGCGTGAGAGACGCAGCACGCCAGAATTAGAGAGGAGATCCCGCGACAATAAGCGTAGGCGTCAAAGCAGCACATCAAGCAGCGGAGTTATCGAGAGCAGCTGCAGCATTTAATTCGCCGCTCATCAGGAACACACGGACCGCTAAACAGTGAGGCAGCTTTTTGAAGGAATGAAAGGCTTTTCCGTCGTTGTTATTGGTTAAAGTGGCTTCACAGTATGTGAATATCACTTCATTTCCCCTGGTACAAAACGAAGGCATGTCACGTGTTTTCCACGAAGGTTGAATTTATGTTGGCTTCTCGTGCCGCCTTCTTCCCGCTACAGAGACAGAAAACGAAAGTCACAGAAGCTGTCATCAACATAATGCGGACAGATAGAGTGGTCTGCTGTACCTATAAGTCCCAAATGCAATTACAAAGACAGACTTTGAAGTAGATACCTTGGTCCGGAGAAAAGACCTTGCGTCGCATCATGCATATACTCATGATAGGTCAGAATATATAGACGCTCTTGAACTAGTGACAGCTTCACCTTGCAACAAAAAGACGTAGCACCAAAAAGACGTAGAGGGTCTACCCAAGAGAAGACGGAAACACGTGCATGTGCATAGACAAGCGTGGCCGGCGGGTAGGCAGACAATATGCTCTGGTTGCACTACTACAGCAATTTTTGAACGCGTGTAAATCACGCGCCTACTTGGTTGTGAAGAAGTTATATCTATACACGCGAGTTTGAAAAGGATAACGGAACAAATGTAGAGAGAAAATCGCACATACGCGTGCATCTATATAGGCCTATGTCGCGCGGATACGCAGGTTTCTGTACTGACGCCTCATCTCAGACCCGAAGAAGTGGGAAGTACAGCTTCCCTGCATTTCTTAGCTCTTTTGTTCACCGTATAGTGACTATCGTTTGTCTAGCGAGATAGGTGTCCACATATAGCTATGTGTGAGCATCTATTTATGGATATTGGTGCATACAGTTGTACGGAGTGTTTTGCGTATGTACCAACCTGTCTGAATAGATTTTCTGTCGTAGCGTATTTTGCAGCTGCTTCCGATTCCCATATCTTTTTTTAATTGTCATTTCATTTCTTCCCTCCGCGGCACGGCGGAGACGGCAGCCGCGGCGCGCACATGCAACCCATGCACGCGTTGGCCTCTCTGCTGCAGCTGCCGTGTCATCGCCTGCTCAGAGCATCGCTACTCCTCCACGTCTTTATCGTCAAAAATGGGTGCTTGAGCTGAATTTATGTAGTTCTCTGTTTTCCAGTCTACATTTGGAGAACTGAGGAAGGCAAGTGTCAATGCCCGTGTTTTTCGTTGCGTATTTCTGCGCCAGTAGGTCGCGAAGATGTTCCTCGACTGCGGCCTTCCCTGTCACCATTTCTCTTTTCAGAAGCCAACACGACTCGTCTGTGTACGTGTCTGTGACGGTGTGGTCGCCAACTGCAAATATGAGTTTACATTTGCATTTTACATGCATGCGTGCCGACAGAAATCTTTAAATAACCTGTATTGAGCTTGGCAAACTGACTTCTGCGTGGCAACCTCTTCTTTGAAAGATATGTGCAAACTTATACACAGCCGTTTGATTTCCATGATATCTTCCTCCATGCGGAAACAGCAAATATTGTTGCAAGTTGAAGCGCTAGTTTTGTGTTGTTCTTTTTTTTTTGACGTCAAGTTCTCCCCGCCAGGGCAAGAACTTCCTTCGGAAGAAAGGAGAAAGCTACACACTTACAGCTCTTCTTTTGCCTTAAAAGGCACTCTTCGCATCATACAGAAGATGAATCGTCTTCATGCTGTAAGAATTTTTGACGGATGGTTTGTCTCCATCTGTTTGAAGCTTCTTCTTGCGGCTGCTTCACACGTGTGGTCACTCCCGCCGCTGTCTTCATGGAGAAGTCCTTCTAAAACAACGGGAATTGCCAGCTCGTGGAACACCTGAAAATATTTGCTTTATTTCAGGCGTCCTACATGTGGTTTAATTTAGTAGTCATTGTATCTACATATGTATATATATATATACACTCATCGTTTCTTTTTCTCGTTTCCCTTACTCCTCATCTTGCTTTCGATACATGATTGTTCTGTTTCACAATAGTAACGATTTCCTCCACGCATACATCACTGGTATCTCCCTACGCGTTGTCTGATGAGTAGCTTCTTTCTGTTGCGACAGAGGACTCAGAAGTAGGCCTATTGTATTGCAGTCCTTTCAATGGAAGCGCCCGAGAGAAGCATCTCTCCACGCTGCTGCTGCAAAGTTAGCAGCCTCTCCCTCCTGCTGCTGCTGCTGTAATGTAGCGACCTGTATTGCTGCACCACTGCATCCCATGCCTGTCTCAGGCAGGTCCTCTTCTAGCAGCAACACCACTGCACATACAGTAACAGCAGGGAAGTACATATGTTAGCCTTTGCTAATTTTGCTTGAGCAGAAGCCCACCGTGGAGTTCGGGTCTGGAGCAGCAGCAACAGTCTTATCCAGCAGAGAAGCAGCAGCAGTATTTTGTAGCAGCTGCAATCTCTCCCGGCAGTAGCGCTTCCTCCAAGGTAGCAGCAGCGCCGGCAGTAGCGCTTCCTCCAAGGTAGCAGCAGCACGAGCCGCGCGTGATCAACTCACCCTAGCACCGACAGGCGCGGTGCAAGCCTCGCGAATAACAGCAGTACCAGCAGCAACAGCAAACTCACCAGCTTCTTCGGCCTGTGGGGAAGGCCTTTTTAGAAGCTCTGCTGTCACTGTCCGAAAAGAGATTGAAAACAGAGAATACGAAGAAGAGGCAGCAGCTTTTTCCCTCTTTGCTGACGAAAACTTCTCTTCACAGGCGGCCTGCTCAGCAGTCACCGGTGTCCCGACCCTACGAGCAGCAGCAGCAGCACATGAAGCAGCAGCGTCACATGTAGGAGCAATAACAGGTAAAGCAGCCGTAGCACCTAAAATAGCATCAACAGCAGCACCTGAAACAGGAGCAGCAGCACCTGCAGCAGCAGCAGCAGCAGGAAGGCGTGAAGCAGCAGCAGCACATGAGAGAGCAGCTACACGTGAAGCAACAGTAGCACCTGAAACTGCAGCAGCAGTTGAAGCAGCACCAGAACGCCTGAACCAGCAGCAGCAGCACGTGACGCAGCAGCACGTGACGCAGCAGCAGTAGGACATGAAGCAGCGGCAGGACATGAAAGAGCAGCAGCTACGCGTGAAACGCCAGCAGAACGCATAGATAAAAGCGTTGCATCAGCAGCCTCAGTCGCGACGATACGGGCAAACAAACCAGCGGCTACAGGGAGTGATTCAGCGGCAGCAGCACGGAGGCCGCACACGCAGCCGCAGAGCTGGTGAACGCACGATAAGCAGCAGCACCACAGGGTGCGCGAACCGCAGCGACAGCAGCAACAGCAGCGGCGACACAAGCTGACACAGCAAAAGCGACAACAACAAGTACAACAGCAGCAGGTACATATATATACATATATGTAGATATAGATATGTAGACAGCACCAGCTATAGCAGCAGGAGCTGTAGCAGGAGCCGCACTCGCGGCAGCAGTACTCGCAGCCGCAGCGCAACACTGACAACAGGGTTGGCACATGCGCAGCAGGATTGACATTCCCTGTGGTTGCTGCTTGAGCATTGGTGGAAGTCTTCCCACTGGGCATACATTTAGACATTATACACATGTATATATATTGATTCGCGTGTAGATCTGCTGGCATATGGTATATCTTCAGCTCTCTAGACACGCTTTATCTGCTGTAGAGAGGTGACATCACTCAGACTTGTTTGCTGCTTTATTCGTGCCCTCAGAGCGGCTGTTGCTGCTGCTGGGCTGCGTCTTTCTTGAATGTTTCGCTGCTGCTTTAGGCATTGTTGCAGTAGTTATCATGTTCGCTGGATATTCCGGCGGGACTCTCCTCCTGTCACCGATGCGTGTGTTTGCTAATGTGGACTGAGATGCGTATATTTCTGAACATCCAGACGTCTTCATACATATACTACCATCACCGAGATGTAAAATTGATATACATATAGATATATATGTATACGTACAGATATTTACATATGGATATATACAGATAGATATCTACGTGTCTCTTTTTTTCTACTGCCGTCTCGCTCTTTTTTTAAAAGAGATTTTTGCACGAGGCAGAGTCATAACCTGAGTGTCGATGTGAGGATACTTGGTCTCTCACTGAAATGTACCTTGAGCGTGCGTGCTGTTGCTGCGGCGAAGCCTCTCCGGCTCCCCGGCGCAGCGTAGCAGCACCGAGAAGACAGCAGCAGCAGGAAGACGAACATGAGCACCAGCAGCGGCAGCACGTGCCTTCTTGATAAAGCGCCCACACCAGCGGTAACAGCAGCGGCAACAGCAGCGCTAACAGCAGCGCAAGCAGCAATGGATGTCAGGGTAGCATCAGTGTAGGTCTCTCACAAGCCGAAGAAGCAACAGGAGTGGGTCTTCTGCATCGTCAAAGAGGGAACGGTTCTTCTTGTGCTCGCTTAAGATGCCGCAACAACCAGAGCCGAGTCGCAGCACTGCCCCTTCTGCTGATCGTGCTGCTCCTGCTGCTGTCGCGTCTGCTGCAGCGTCAGCTGCTGCAGCAGAGCCGGCAACCGAAGATCCTGCGTCACCGGTTGCCGTTCGAGCTACTGTTCATGTCCCTGTGACTGGGACTCATCCTTCTGCTGCCTCAATTGCCCATGTTTCATATCTTGCTGCTGCAGTTCATCCCTCTGCTGTTGCAGTTCATCCGCTTCCTGCTGCTGGCTGCAGCGCTGGTGCTGTTGCTGCTCCGTCAAAACGACTGCCGCTTGCAGCTGCTGCAGGTGCTGCTGCTGCTGCTCCTGCTGCAAGGCCAAAGGAACATGTTGTTCACGCTGCATCACGTCCCTGTTTCGGAGGGACGAGTCCTCATGAGAGAGAGTTACTGCTGCGGAAGGCAGCAGCAGCAGCAGCAGCTCGGGGGGTGACCCTGCTGAGTCGACAGCTCGGCTTTCGAGACTATACCAGAGCAACAGCATTTGAAGTGCTGGTCCAGCGCCTTGGACAGACGTTGCTGCAAATGCAAATTCCAGCAGCACGCCGGAGATTCCTGCGATCTCTATCTGCCGCAGAACGCTTTGTCGCATCATGCGAATATCCCTCTAAAGCCCCTAGGCATCACGCCTGTGCAGCACGAATGCAGCAACACTGCAACAACAGCAGCTCCTGCTCTTCTCTCTGCTGCCCTCCTGCATCCGATCCTTTCTGCTGCTGTCTCCCCTCCTGCTGCTGTTTTCAGTCGTGCTGCGACTGCGACAAGTCGTCGCCGTGCTGCTGCGGTGGAGTATCTTGCACCTGCTGCGGCGAGTTGTGCTGCTGCTGTTGCCAGATGTGTTTCTGCACCCCTCTCGGGCGTTGGCCTTGCTGTAGACAGCAGACTTTTGCTTCACGGTGCAGAGACAGTCCATCTGCTGCTTTTCCCGTTTCTTTTTCTTCGTCTGGAATTTTTTCTCCTTCTTTGCCTTCCTTCGAAGTGGAATCGCGTTTGCGGGTGCCGCCTCCCCTGGTGGTCTCGCAGCTGCTTTACGCTCCAGGAGGCCTGCTGCTGCTAGACCCCTCAGGAAGTACAAGAGGCCGAAAAGAAGTTCTGTCCTTTAGGTCCGCCTTTCCTTCTTTATACGACCGAGAAAGTGCACTTTCGTCGCAGGAACCGGTGCTTCTGCAGTGTACATACACCCTGGAGCTCGCGACGCATTTCGAAAGAACTGCCTA
>CATKUM010000285.1:0-60603 GCA_949786405.1 Onychomys arenicola | reverse complement strand
AAAATGCGGAGCAGTATACCTGTGTCTGCTTTGTTTGTGATGGTGTAAATCCGACTATAACAAGTGGTCCTCAAATCTCACTGTCTGCTCTTTTCCGACATGTTCGAGATACACAGAAGAGGTTGTTGGCAATCGTCAGCAGAATTGCTGTTGAGCAATCGGGATTTGATTAGGTATCTCGTTTTCCCTATAATCTCTAATAGCACGCCTAATATACCTGCCAGTATACTCTATACGTGTGTACACATCTGTCCGCATTGACAAACACACATGCAGCTACCCCCATTTACTGCAACCCACCCACATGCGTACTGGCAACAGTGTAACTTCATACGTGCAAAACAGTTGACGAGTGCATCTACGTCCGTATACCTGTGTTGTAGCTTCCTTGCGTGGCACACTGTCATGCTGTTGTTTCCTGTTGAAGAGCTTTTGAATCCTGCGTTGCGGCTGTATTTATGTGTTTTCTCAGCTCTATAAGTTTCCAGATAAAAACCACAGTTCTCGCAAACTGAGGAAAATAAAGGCCCTCGTCTTCTAGTGTAAAACTCTTGAATCTTTTCATCCCCCTCCTCTTTCCTCATCGTTTCTGGTGCGTCTTGTTGCTGCTGAAGGGTTTGCCGCTGTGACTGTGACTCTTCCATGGTCTGCTGATGATCGTTCTGATCGTTCATATCCAGGCTTGAATGCAGTTCAGTCGTTCTATTCCCGCTCTGCTGCAACTCCAGTTTCTGTTTGTCTAGCACCTTTGCAAATTCCTGTTGCTGATGAATATTATGCGGCAGCTGCTGCTGCTGTTGCACAAGGGGTCGCGTCTCTACATGTGTTTCCCTTGCAGCGGCGGGCATGACTTGCGTGCGGATTAAAGCCGCAGGTGATGCTGCTTGTTGCCGGCAGGGGCACGAAGTAGTTTTGAAGGCATCAAACAGAGCATCAACGTCGTCGTCTGTAAGCACAGAATTCGAACAAGATGAATAGATTGTCATTTTTGACTATCTGTTCGCACTTTGAAGAACAGGGTTCACTGTCCTAGTGGAGTTTTCGAAGGTGGACATATATTTTCTCACGTACGAAACGTCTGTGTTTCTATCTTTGAGAAGCATGCATACGCATGTCCGCATGCGATAACAATTGACAATACGTACACGTTAAAACGTGTGAGATGGTGGCGCGTAATTTCCCTCAGGATGCTTTTGTGATTCGAGTAAGATTCTGCACTCATACATCTGTCTCTACGTAGAGGCTATAGGCTATACACATGGTCAAACTTTGTTATGGTAGGGCCATACAAGACGTACGTCATTTACACCATCTTCAGGACACGGTAAGAGTAATATGTGGAACGAGTGAGTCTTCGTCGGTCGACAGAAGCAGGAGTAAGAGAGCAGAGAAATCAGGCGAACCGTTAGCAATCTGGATAATACGTTTTGAAGTCATGTAGCTAGCGTTCCCTTTTGTACAACTTCACGTGCTAATTGCCTTCCGGGCAGCTCCGATTAAATTTTCTGTCTCTCTTATATCACCTTGCATCCTGCCCCACTCGTACACTAGAGCTTACACACATGGCCACTTTTAAACACCCCTCTCTGCAGCCATACTGCTACATATATATATATATATATATATATATATATATATATACGTAGATGTGAGAGAAAGTAATTGAACGCCAGAGTGAATGCGTCGGTGTTTCGGGAAGGTCTATCACCCACGCTCAGTATCTCGATGCAAACATACACTCGCAAGCAGTGAATATACGTAAGCAATCAGATGCGCGACTGACCTGCATTAATACGTAAACGAATCGACTGAAGTATAAAGCTGTATCTAGATATGTGTGCGGTTGTATACGTCTGTGTACCCACCGCTAAAGACATACAATTCTACAGCCATGAACAAGCAGCAAGAGGGCGTGTGTACATATCCTTATTTCCCCCCCGATATTATTGATTTTTCCTATCAGTTTCACTTGGTGATCTTTGTGCATTTTCTTCCGAAAAAATACCACTGCCATCTTATCGTGCCTACATAACTTGTGGACATTGGAGGATCTCTGCAGGCGTTGAACCGTCCATGTGTATACATAAATGCAATCCCGCTTCCATTTACATTACACACTTATACCCTGCACTCAATACACAAATTTTGCTACAAAAGATTCACCCGGTGCAATATCTGTTATTACGCGCGTTTTGTCTGTTCCTATACGTTCTCACTGATCTCATTCCTCTCTTCCACGCACTCACGTGTACCCGCGTTAGTATAGGGTCCACTGGACCGTAAGCCAGAATATGTTACGCTCTAATTTTCTTATTGTTCTTTTGCTTCGGTATTATGCTGTATGTCACGTAAGCGTACTTGCAGTGTACAACTGCGCCTGCCCTACTTCGCAGGCAACGTGTCCGTCTGCTTTCATCCAAGCGGAAATATATTAAGTATGTCTGTGTCGTCCAGAAGGGTCTTCAATGTTGCTGGTGCGCTCATCACAGTGTTTCAGATGCGCTTCCGTGATGTCGTGCGTTGTACGTGTATACCTGGATGCGACATACGTACGTAGATGCGTATATATACATATAGATATATATATAATATATATATATATATATATATATATATATGTAGACGTATGTGTACACAGAGATATATGTATACTGCGCATGTTCGCAGTGATGAAGGGAAGTGTGTACATTGTCTGAAGAGGGCAAAAAGTTCCGTACCTCTTAAAAATGTGTACTTGCTAGTTAGCAGCTGGCGAAGTCCTGCGCGGCTAAGGAAAAAGCTAACCTGAAAAATCGCCCAACAGTGGTTGGTGGAACATCAAAAATGACAAGTGCAAACTGTGATGCATACTCTTAGAGTTACCATACTTGACCCTCTTGTTTGCCTCTGAGCTGTCTCCTTCGGGCAGTACGGCTTTCAGTTTTTTTTCTTTTCCTTTTCCACACTGGTTATACGTCTATACCTGTTCGTCTTGTGCGCCTGGTTGTAACACCGTTTGTTTTCCAATCTCTTTATACTTAGCCATCAGGATCAGCCGTCTGATCTCGTTGGTTCACCCTCGCAGGTGCTTCTTTCAACCGGCTTGCCATGCTTGTTTTGGTTTTTCCCGTGTCCTTGCCGGTCCTACCGAACTAACATCTTAACTGCTGCACCCCCCTACGTTGGGTAGCGCCCTACGACGGTTACTACTGTCAGCTATGTTGACTTGCTGTCGGCCTCCACTTAATGTTCCTGGCTGCCTACAACACTCTATTACCACCGTGTGCATCCCTTCGCTTTTGTGTGTCTCAGCCGTAGGTCTCTCTTCTCTCGCTTCCTTTATGGACTCATTTCACCAATAGTGTAGCCATGTTTCCCTATTACCGGGGCTATTCCTGTTTATTGCTGAGCATTAAACTGAGATATGTTCTTTTACGCGAGCCGTCCAACGCATTCGGATGTTGTTCTTCATTGTCGCCTCTCAAGGTCGTCTCTCCTATTCTCGTAGCTGCTATTCATTTATACCGTTGCTTCTCTGTCAACACATTTGATCCTACCGCCCTTTCGTTTCAGTATGCATATTCGCATTGTGTCGTCGTCGTAGGGCTACTTTTTTAATAAGTCAGCTCTGTCGGTGAAATTACCCGACAGTCGCTCTTCTATATTCGTTTTCCCACGTTGACTACTACAGCGCTTTTCTCCTACTCTTTTCACAAGTGTCATCCTGGTAAATCGTGGGGGCTAAGTATTTTGTCTGCCTATCGTACACAAGTTGAGAAGCCGTTCACCGTCAACACCTCACATAGACCTTACTCATTCATTGTCCGCTCTCCATTTTATCCTCGTGTTCCTATCTCTCGTACGATTGTGGTTTCAAAAGCCACAATTTGTTTGATCAACGTTGGCACCTTTGTTTATTGCTCACTGTTTCATTTGCAGAAACGATAGCTCGCCTCGAGCATCGGTAAAACAAACGATCTGATAATGTTCTAAACGGCAGTGCATTATTGCAGTGAGTGACCTTCCACTTGCGGCTGGAAGCGATGTGAATTTTTGAGTGATACGAAGAGCATACTGAGGTAACCTCAGAAATCCTGGGTCGACTGATACTGTTGGGAATACGCCTGACACGCCTACCAACACCCATTAGATCACCCGGGACCTTTAGGAAAAATGAAGGATCCACCGGATCAGTGCAGCGACAGTGCATACCGCGTGGAAACGACTTGTGTATATTCAGAGGCGAAGTCGCACAGCTCGATAGGAAAAGGCGTTCTAGCAAGCCAGAACATCACTGCAGCACATCAGCTTCTAAAGTTGCTTGATGCACACGGTTGCTGGTCTTCAACAAATATCACAAGGTGGCCACACTCAAGCCGGAGAATGTCTGCATGTGGATAGGTCTTCAAGATGCCAGGTGCATGAGTGTACCTGGCTGCATGTATAAGGCCCTAGTCTCCAATACACAAGTAATCAGACAACTTTTCGCATTTCAAATTTTCCTTTTAATAACGCTTTCTCTGTGAAAATCTGTTGTCCGTATAAGTGTGTCGAATATATTACTGCATGTTTATATGTGAACCTCTGCTTCTGTAGAGGTCCGAACTCGGCTCTCTACCAATCTGAAAAGTCGTATCTGTGCTGTCCTCGCCTGTCTCTGGTACAGATGTATTCTGCTGGAGATTTGTACCCACGCGTGGTTTTGCGCCAGCTTATTGCATATACAGGCCTCAGCAGCTTGCCGTCCTCGTGAGTACATATATACATACATATGTACATGAGTGATATCCTGGGCACACCTTCGTACCTTCAGGGACGTGTATGAATAATCAAGAGTCAATTTGATGATGTGAGCTGCAATACATATGATCCACTCACGCAGGTGCAAGTGCGCTATCCTAGAACTATTCTGTTGTTTACACACCTTTCACACGTGCACTTCCATGCTACTAAAACATATATAGTGATTCAAAAGAAGGACATGCTTGGGCATGGATGACAGCTGCCGATTGTTATATTCGTTGTGCCAGTGCATCGTGAAAGGAACGTCATGCGCTTGGCGAGATATATGGCCAGGTTATTCTTTTTATAAGATGCACGAGCACCACGCAAAGCTACAAATTTGATTACCGCTGTTGTTTCAATAAAAGCCGTTTTCAGATCCTCCAAGTCGTCGTCGCACATCAACAAATCCAGCTGCGCACGAGGACAAGAGCAGTATGGAACAGATTTCACAAGGCAGACGAAGGTCCATGTAGAAGATTCGACGCCGAAGAGCAGCCAGTCGAAGCAGGATGGACAGGGTACACGCCCGCGAGTTCATATGTCTATATCTTTATATGAAACTCTGTATGTAGATGTAGTATTTGTATATGTGTGGGCAGAAGTGCTCACAGAAATATATGGAAAGAGATAAATAATCCACTGTGTGCCTAGAACGCACTCGTTCCTGGGGGGAGCGGGGGGTAAGAATGGCAGAGCTATAGATGCAAGGAGCTGTTCAGGACAGGACTATGCTATGCGGATGTTCCCTTCCTTTGCGTATACATGGAGACAGAAAGGTACAAAGTTATATAGGCTTAAGAAGTGAAATGTAGAGATGTATGAGGACCTCTGCGTAAATAGACAGCTAGCCATAGTCGACTATAAGGGCTGATTAGTGAAGAAGGGAGATGCATATGCAAACACGTACACGAATACCTGGACACGTAGGCCTGCATAACGAGTGCTTAAACTCGACGCAGTACAAAAAAAGGTATACAAGTGCGTAGCCACCTGTGTATATCTTTCAGCACAGACGTAGACAGAGGGAAAAACGTTCAGGAAGAGAACAGGTTGCGGACACATAGAATGCGTGCACGAAGTACTTGGAAGACGCGGGGGCAACCCACGTCTCGGCATAGTTGCTGCTTGTAGTATCTACTGGAGACTTTTTGTGCACAGCTCTATATGACGTATGTGCCGGGGTCTGCTGCGACAGCCGCAGGCAGACCACATCGTGTACAACGATTCTTACACCTCGCGCGGACAAAGTCTGAAGTGTATCAGATAGCTACCATAATATACACGTGTGGGTATGTACTTCGCTATGCAAAGGCATAGCTTACCGCAGTAGTGTGCAGACAGTATGAGTTCACCCACATAAATTTCTATGTACACATCTTTTCATAATTCCACGGGGTGTGCTTTTCTCAAACGTGAGGTTCTGCGTACGACATACCGGGCCTTCGAGCCACAGACGCTGGCTGGAGAGACACGCTGTCAGGTAGCGGTGGGGCATGTATATATATGTAAGTGTAGGGGTATTATAGTTCGTGATCGGAGGAATGAGGAAAGCATAAATATGTCTTCTACAAACGTCCGTGGAAACAGATGATATAGGTGACTACACGAAATGAGGATTCCACTACGACAGTGTAGATGCCTTATATGTACGTGTATGGCAGGCACTTCGTTCCTCCCTAAAGAAAGAAAAGCGACACGGGGTGATATTATTTCCGGAAAGCGTAGCGGGGAGACATGTGCCCGAGAAGCAGCTGTACCACACCCCTGGAGGAAGCACAGCACTGTTACGTGTATGCAAGCACATGCTCACATGTATAGGCGTCTTTGTATTTCATCATTTTGTACTAGCAGAATGCTGAAAAAAAGCTTACTGGAGTGTGCTGGAGGCGATAAAACAGCCTTGAAGTCTCAGCGGCTGCCAGTGCATTCATTGTTGTACATTCAGACTGTGCAAGTCGCAATACGGGCAGAGGAGGCTCTTCATCTTCTTCCCATGGTTCTTCCTTTGCATCTGACGGACGACTCATGGAGCAGCACCAACAGGTAAACCTCTCGTGTGCGTGGAGGGCAACTGGTAGCACCAAAAGATGTAGAATTCCAAGTGTTGCTGCGCCAGCAGCAGACACGCCTTCCGGATGAATGACCGTAACTAATGTGCCAGCATCAGGTGTAAGTGACATCATCTACACGTATCAACTGCAACGGCACCAGCACCCGCAGCAGCGCAAGTTGCTGCACAGCGGCAGCAATATAGACAGACGATTGTAGCAGCAACATCCGAATGTAAAGCAGCGGCAGCACATGGTCTCTTAGTCCCTCTCATGTCCCTGAATGTAGATGCCGTGATAAAAGCCCCAGATTTGAAACACCGCGTCAGGAACAGGAAATGCAGCAACGTCGAGCAAAACACGCCTGCTTCCAAGAAAACCGTTAACTCCACCGGCAGTGTCACTAAGCGCTCTCTTGTCAACACTGTAACTGAGGGATAATATCCTCTAAAAGTCCACTAACAGCACGTGGTGCACCAGCAACATAAGCGGAAAAGATACAGCTCCGTAGCTCTAGCAACCGCAGTAACAACTGAAGCAAGTGCAGGAATGTTTCATGAGACTCCACGTGTTGCAGCCGTCCCAGGAGCTGCAACACAGTCCGGGTGAGCTAGGACAGAGTAAAGCTGTAGCTGCAGATGAACAATGTGCAAAATTACGTCAGCTTCTGTGAAGGAACAACAAAGACACATGCGATCTGGAAAAACAGGTGCTGCTGAAGAATCAGTAGCACTTCTACACTTTCCATTAGTACTGGTGGGTTTCTATCATTTCTAATAGCAAGTGCTTAAGCCTCAAGAATATAAAATGTCATCGCCCTCAGTCACAGCAACAACTCTCGCAACAGTATGATCATGGTCATCGGTGCGTCATACGCCAGTAGACTTCACAACAGACGCTGAGACCTCAAAGCTCAAACAATCATATGTAGATTAAGCGCAAGAGAAAAGTGCAACTCATTATAAAGTATATTCCACGACATGGTGTCGCGGGGTGAAAAGATATATGGCTGTAACCTTTGAAGAGGCACACAGATCCGTACTTATCCATAGAGAAGTACATAGCAAAGAATCTCTACGCTGCAGATTGGGAATTGTTTGACACCTGCCGAAACAACAGTACAACTTTTTGCAAGCCTGAGAAAAGCAGCAGCACATGCTTTGCCAACTATAGGCATACCATCACATTTTGCGGAGCCAAGGACGACGGGGGGAACTGTCGCAACAGGGTCAGTCGCAACGGATCTCAGTAATACCAGCGATCATAGAATCCGCACCATTTCTTGCAAACACAGATGAATAGTAGCAAGACGCCCATGAACGCTACAAATTGCGGCTACAGCTTTTGCAACAGCAGCATCACCAATACTGGAAGCCAAACTGGAACACCAAAACCGGCAAAATACTAGCTCACTCAAAGAAGTAGCGTCGAAATTACAACATGCAGGCACGCAACAGCACATGTTCAGCAGAGGCTTTACATACTAGCCTACCGGAATCGGAATTTTCGTCAACGTCGTGAAAATCCTCCGGTAAAGCAGCCGTAGCAGTACGCTCTGCGTGAGCTGGGGCGCCAGCAGTAGTAGTAGCTATCGCAACGGGAGAAGTACCCGTAGCACCGCCGCAGGCATCTGAAATAGCTGGTAGAGCTTCAGAAGGTACTCCACGCTCTAAGATTTTTAGGGTGATGTCAGATAAGCAGCACGTGTCCCTGAAGTCCTCATTCTCGATAGGAAGAGTCTGCCAAAATACACCTGCAAATACGGAAGCATTACAAACAGCTTAACTAATGTTAATGAGGCTAAGTTGAATGCTATGCACAGCTGGAATATGGAGAAAGAATTTAGAGGACAACGCTGGAAAGGCAATACCGTTTGCAACTTTGCTAAGGAGAGGTAGCTAAAGGACGAAAAAGAGGTAAAGCGTAGAGAGGATAGCCGGAAGGCTGTAAAACAATCATGGGGAAACGGCAAAAGGGAGACGCAAGAAGTATAGAAGCGAAAGCAATAGGCTGAAGACGTGGACAAAGTGGAGCACAGAAACTATGTGAGGAAGATGCAGAGCAAGTAAAGGCAGAAGTAGTAAGCACGCGCAACAAAACGCACAGGACGCGTAAGGATGAAGGAAGACAGGAAGAAAGGCGAAACAGAAAAGAGGAGAAAGCCAAAGAGTCCGAAGTGCGGGGAGGAAGAAGCAAAGTGTGTACCGCGAATATACCGAGAAAAGATCAAAGAAAAAAACTTCCGCTTGGAACTCCGGTAGCTGCACATTGAACCCAAAGCACGCCAGATCAGACTACATACAAACATTCTTCACTCAGCGCTTCCTACTAATGTACACAAGAGCATACTTATACGTCACTCGAGAGATACCCATAATAAACATATGAGGACCCAGAGAGGAATTCATATATGCAACCAACTGCGAGAGATCGAAAACACCATAAGAAATTGTGAACGCACTGTCTAAGTGTTTTTGCTAACTTATATATGTATATATATATATATATATATATATAACCAGGTAGAGGTGGTGACGTAGGGAAAACTGAACTGCCAGACTTTTATCAAAGACGGCAAGACTCTTTGTGGTGTATCTAGAGTGTATAGTTATGAAATCTAATTTAGAAGAAGGCACCTAACTGTCTACGTACTCACATTTACTTCTATGGAATTGCGTGTCTCTACACGTACGTCTAAGTGGAATTCCCCATTCTACGTGAAGCTGCGACGCAGCACCAGACACCATATCAAAGAATGAAATACGTAAACGTACTGCTCTTTGCGTGTCTCAAGACTATATCTCTGTAAAATTGTGCGAGCTTTGTGCAGAGTTTACATGAATGGATATCGTACGTACATTACGTTTGACTATGCATGTCTAATTGCTTTTTGCTTCCGTGGACGATACAACGCGCAGAAGCAAGTAGGATATCCACTTTGTGTGCAGTGGCAGTATCGATACTAACCTGCTACCATTTGATCCTCCACCCACTCTCCCACTCGCGCCTTCTTTGATGCGTGCACGTAGAGTCCGACTCCTTCCTGTTCACAGAGTCCACGTTGACAAAGAGGTCCTTTCTGTAGTAAATCTGCGCTGGCTATCTGCACTCATATGACGACCTGTGTACATACGTACATATATGTCCATATTTAGAAACGTACGTGTGCGTAAGTGTCCACGCACATACACTAGCCGAAGTCTTTACCCGAGGAAATTTACTAGATCGCGCAAGGTGCATGGTTCGCAGGAGTGTAATAGTGTGTGAGAGGTGGAACAGCGGCCTCTTCCCCATGGACTTATGTTGCGTGTACGCGAGACAGAAAAGTCAAGCTGGGATACGCTAAAAGTTACCATTCAGTAGGTTTGAAGATGCTCTCAGGTTTTGACACCCGTGGAAAATCCCTTTGCAAATTGGTCTGTGTCGATCATGCATAGAATGCAAAACGCTGCAGTTCTTTGTATAGACACCCACTATGTGTATATTACCAGGGTGATGGAATTCTATCTCAGAACACTTCACCTCCTTAATTCGTCCCTTCAGTGATCATGCAAAAGAGCCTCGCGTGTTTCCGTCTATTCCCACCGAACTAGTCGCATTTGTACATGTGCTGTTGTCCACTTCCAGCACAAGAAGTAAACACAAATGTGTTCGTGTGCACTGCCGTCTACGGGTTGAAAATAGATATCTGCTCTAACCTCTGCTGTACAGGAGTGAATGAAGGCCTTCACATGTCCACACCCAGCTCCACACCCTAACGAGATAGCTTTAAAGCACTCTCGCTATTCAATGAGCACGTCTTTCGATGAATCAGATGTTTGTACTTTGATTCAGCAGCCTAAACGTGTGGTCTACAGTACCGTCGGACACAGGAAGATTACAAACAGCAGTATGTACACACACTTGACTCCAGTATGCTTGATGCGGGCGTTATGCACTTATAGCTCACTCTCTCTCTCTCTGTATATATATATATATATATATATACGTATATGTATATGCATGTTTGCACACATACGCACAGATATATGCGTACATATATTCAGACGCGCTTGAGTTTACAAGTCCAAAGATATAATTGCTGTTATAACAGGTTATGGCATCCAGCTTCTAGTATTCTTATATGAAGTAATCTTCACTTCTGTACGTACAGAGGCGAACACTTACATATATATATACATATATATATATATATATAAAAGGCGGTATTATTGTATTATACATATATCTACGTACGTATTTATACAAGCATATATATCCGCACAGCAGAAAAAAGAAAAACGCGAATATGCGTGCCTTTTTCTTCTTCCAGTCAGAAAGAGGAGCAATGATTAGTTTCCCGCTGCAACTGTGAACCGCAGGGCGTGAGCATACCTGGGTGACTGGGTACATGCAGATGTAATGTGTATCTTTATTGTATCTTTATACGAGTGCGTGGTTAAAGTGCGCATCTAGGTGCGCATGGTTGCGTGGACATGTGTCTGTGCGCAACTATCGCGTTTGTCATTCTTGAAAGCACTGGGAGCAGCAAACAACCATACACCCATATAAACCTGTCTGTATATATATAGAGAGAGAGAGAATGAGAGAGAAAGAGAGACAGACAGACAGACAGAGACAGAGACATATCTTTATCTGTATATAGATGAATAGATGGAGAAAGATACATAGGTTCATACATACGTACATACGTACTTACATATGTATGTCTAAGTATATATTCAACTACATATACAGATCTTTTACCGACGCCACAAACTATATTTCCTTCCCGTTACCTCACAGCTCAACGTTGTGTGTGTGCGATGTTTGTATAAAGATATGTTAGTCTACAGAAAATCAGTATGGACCACTAAAGAAGACGTATAAATCTGTCGTGGTGGACAGAAACTGACCTTTTTGCCGTTAACAAAGCAACCTCGAAAGACATCTCCGTTAGCCCTAGGAAGTAGGATAGCGTACCGACGGAGGCAGTTGTCGGGTGCTAGGTGTACACACAGATGGAGAAACTGATACGTGTGTAGCCAACACGATTAGCTCATGTGGTTAATGGATCACTCTCGATCAATACACAGATATTCCATTTCATATGGTGGCGATATAACAGTCGTCCAGTGACTGAATTGCTGGAAGCTCCGAAGACACTTGGAATTCACTACAGGGCATGCTCATGTAGACGTAGAGAGACAAATAGCTGCATACACATTCTGCACCTAAGAATTTGATTCTACGAATAAAAGGTATGCTTCTATTTGTATGTGCGTATATATGTATATATTTATATGTATATATATATATATATATATATATATATATATACTCACATACAAATATATGTATATATTTATATATCTATATATACACATGTATACGCTCTCTCACACAAGTTTCTTGTATGCGCCAAATTCACAGAAACAGAGAACAGGCGCGAGTCGTAAAAAGACAGAATTATCTCTGAACGCGCATCCTGCTGTACAGATAAGACGGCAAGTGCGGTATGTTTATTAGATCCTTTGGATGTAGATGCATGCAAAACCTGGTAGTGCTTTGAATATGTGAACAACTGCCTCATACAATGCTGAGATCTCCGTTAAGTGGCAAACAAGTGGACAAAGAAAGGTGGACAAAATGTTCCTCTTTCATAGACCTTATCCGTCAATACATTCTCTTTCCTCACAGTGGGATGCCCAGGCTTTTTTCAACTGGGTGAATTGTATATATGTAACTGTGCGAGATCCGTGAGCACTCTTGCTCTGTTGAACTGCACACGTATGTGTACGTATGTATATGAACATGTTGAAACTCTTTGCTCGCGTACCAGTGGCGCGTAGAGACAGAAGTCACACGCTTTGCAGGGGATACAGAGACAGGAAAAGAGAGAGTTGGTATATGTGCACACCGTTATCCGATGATGTGAATATACGATCCGTTCTTAATTGCAAAACCAGACAATAATGGCTGCATGCATCGTGTAGGTAAGACATCATGTAAGACATTGTGTCTATTCTGCGTACATTATAGACGCAGACAAGAAAACTTTTCTTTGGTTATTCTATGTGCCAACTCTTGCTTTTATCAGGTTGTGCAGGGAGCAATTCATTTGCGTATGACAACAAATTCCCTCGAACAAACATTTTTCTCCTGGGCTGTGTGGAAGGACACTTACAGGTTAAGCGTTCCTTCACCGCATTTAACGTTGCGCCTCCAGCTGCCCACGTATGTATTCCCTCTCACGTCCATTTCCTTCCCCCATCCGTGTTTCATTCCCCGCAGCCATTGTCCTTGGTACCTGCGTCGAAGCAGAAAATGTTTGGAGTAATTATCGTATACACAAGGTGTTGTTCGCGCGTTTATGATATGCATATGTGTGTGGATGGACTAAAAAATCTACGTGACACAGGATACGTGTCAACGCATGTGACTACGTACCCAGACACATATCCACGTGTCATTCAGAACAAACAACAAAGGCAAGCTGTTTATGCATGTCAGTGATACAAAACCTGACTCGTGCTGGCTCGGGAAACTGTGGAATATTTGTCTGTTTGAGATTTACGTGTATCTGTGTTCAGTCGAATAGGGGGTCGACTATCACTTACTGCTCGTGAGTATACATAAAAGTGGCATCCTCTCGCTGTTTACGTCCAGCTGAATGCTTCGCCTACTTTTTGACCACAGAGATGGTTCTCTCCGTCATGCGTAGAAAGCTTTGTAAGGTTATACAACAGTGAACAGACCTCGCAAGGCTTCTACAGCAGTAGCGAATGCTTGTATGTGGTGGTACTTGAGTAGAAGTTTATTCAGACTTTGCCCGTGACGGCTTGTGAGGAGAGTGTCTATGACTGACAAGCACAACTAGACGACTACCACACTGTACCCGTGGATATACGAGACTATATACGCGGATATACCCTTGGAAAAGTTTGTACGATGATAGTTCCTCGGGTTCAGACAATCGAGCCTAGGGATCTGATAGTCTGTTCAAGGGACCTATCACCAAAA
Organism: Onychomys arenicola; assembly: GCA_949786405.1. Lineage (NCBI taxonomy): Eukaryota > Metazoa > Chordata > Mammalia > Rodentia > Cricetidae > Onychomys > Onychomys arenicola. The sequence goes on along the minus strand of CATKUM010000285.1, from coordinate 46,789 downwards.
GTCAAATTACTGCAGTGTACAATGAAGCAACCTCTGTTCTGTGTCATCCCCCAGTATGTGAATATCTGATTTGTACAGGGAAAACTTGTACGTGAGGTTGCTGTATGCGTAGATATGTAGACACAGGTACCGGCGGATCCTACGGAGCACACATGCGTGTGCTTGACGAGCAGAACTATGCAGAACGACAAACCTGTACAGGTGCATTCCTTCTGCGTTCCTGCTTGTGAAGAAAGCCCCCCACCGTCATACTTTTGATGAGACTCAGGTCCAAATGCGTGCGTGCTCCACCGGCTGTACAAGTAGAAAGAGGTGTAGGTAGTCGAGAGTGCTTGCCTCATGAAGAAAAAAGAAATTTTGCGCTGTCCTCTAGGCATGAAGAATATAGGTAAACACAGGAGTATATTTTTTTCGCGGCAATGCTTATAAATAAATAAGTACATTTCACTCACACATTCTGGATCTGCAATTTTTGTGAAGCTCCGTAGGTACCACTGGGGTTTCCACTGGACGTGTATGTTTTCCGAGTTTATGTCATTATTTATCTTCTAGCTTCATCTGCTTCGATCAGACATGGGTTTCTACAGAATTTTTGTATCAATGAGTGACGTTGCGGCGTATAATCTGAGTACGTCGATATAGACATCTATATCTATATCCATCTATCTCTTTACATATATATATATATATATATATATGTATATCCGTATACCGATATGCTCTGGTGTTGACGTAGTTCTATCATGTGTATCTCGTATCTTCCTTCTTGAGTACACACGATTTCGCCAGTACTCCGCTAAATACGATCAGGCCCCTACGTGCTTCCATCAGCGTTTATTGCTTTCCCCTTTCCCCAAGGTTTATCCTTCTTCCATTGTCCGTCGTATGCTCGACGCCACCTGCACGTACATCGGCGGAAAGTACATGAGTTCTTCAATAAGCCCGACGGTTACGACACTGGACTTCCATATCAAATCACTCCGTTACCCGCGTGCCAGCATATATAATCGCTCCACATATGAGCAGAACTCGTGCTGCGGTCTAGGTAGTGAATACAGATATCAACAGAAACCTTGATGGGCAGATCTTTTTCTAGGAAGAGAATTCTTGAGAACAAGTGTACACATACATGCACACATATATATACAGACATAGCTACAGCTCTGTAGAACTTTAAAAACGGTTACGTCTAGCACACGGAAGCAAGTGAAAATAGTTGGAAATTATTGGATAAACTCTGCGTGTGCGTTTACACTAACGTAATTCGCACAGGTGTAGATACACAACAAATGGACACACGTATGTACGCAGTCACACGTTTGTATGCATATGAGTGTTGGCGGATGAGCGCAGCTGCGCGGAAGTCTTTCTTGCGTATGGCTTTACCTTGTGTTGTTGAAAATATGTAGAGTTTTCCGTAGAAAATCAATGCTTCTCCGCCTTCGAATGACATACACTAAAATAGCGACTGAAATCGTGTAGCCGTACCAGCTAACAAAACAGCATTGACTCACTAGCAGCGATCATATTGAATAGGTATATTATTACAAATATACAAATAGTATGCTACTCGTACATGCTGCCGCCTGAACTAGGAGTTTTCTCTTCCAGTTCTAAATTTGTAAATGCGTCACACTTGAATGGGCACGACGCAGCATCAGCGAAAATTGTGCATCTCCCCTGCGAACACTTTGGTTTTGAAGGAGTCTACTTTTGGATTGAACTCCTGTGTAGGTACTGGGGAAAATGAGTGCGTGTTCACAGAGAAGTCGGTCGTCGTGAATAGATATATGCGTTATAACTAGATTTATAGCGGCGACGTCTGTATGCAGAAACCCCATGTAGAGGGGAATGGGAAGTGAGGTCGGGATGTGGGAAAGCAGAGGGACAGACGCAGCAAGGAAGACACGTGGGGAGAAAAACAATTTTTTCCACAGATATACACACCAAAAAAAAGGTGAGCAAGGAGGCAAGTAGATGCTGCGCGTGTGTGGGTAAGGACTGCTTGAATGTATTGATACAATGACAAATGTCCATGATTGTGAGCCAAAACATATCAGCCGTTGGCGTGGATATGGGATTCCTTCTGTGTCTTGTCCTTCCAAGCGGCAGCACTGATCTAGTGCGGTACACGCTGCCCCCGTGTTTAGAACAATCTCTGTCCTTACAAGATCACTTTCTGTTCCTTGGCTTTTTTGTTCAAAGTCTGCATCTCCATCTCATTATGTTAATATACGTAGAAGGCAGGCGCCTTTCCCCCTATGCACTACGCACGCTTATACGTAAGCGTGCCGCATAACCGAGCATTTATATGTTCCCGCATACGCCTGCAAATCCAGTTTGTATAGACCAATTGAAAGTGATCTGTAGCCGGAGAGACAAGAACACGGTTGTTTCATTCAAACGACATCTAGCTATTCTACAGGCACGCCCATACAGAAAGTGCTTACAAGGAAGAGTCAGGATTTTTTTCCCACAAAATGCCATTACCCCCTTTCTGTCCTTCGACCCACTGCCCCTGAGTGGAAACAGCACAGCGTATCACAAATAATATGTTTCTCCGCTTGAACGTTCGTGAAACCTATTGCCGTCTACCATGAAACTGGAAGACGACTGCGGGTAAAATGCCCGTCTGTTCTACTATTTTCAGTCATTCATCCACTGTAGATGCCTCACGCACACCGTATAATGCGTCTTGAGATCAGTGCCTGTAACGACAGCCTTAATTGCGTGCGTTGACGTCTATGCGCTACGGGTGTCTAGACAGACTTGTGGGAACGACGTAGCTAAATTTTTGAATTCTGACTACTGCATGGGGTTCGAAGTAGAGAAGGCTTCGGGTGCAATTGTAGAGAGGAAGACTAATTTTCCTGTGAATACGGTGTTTTCAAGGCGCAAAGATCCGTCAAAGTACGCTGGTCTCAGACCATGTTCCAGGATGCGGGATATCTAGCTTTCAGTTCGATCCCGTATATATATAAGATATGTGCGGCTTCCACCGCCTTGTTTATCAATTTGACTTTCACTTTTGTCAATGTCTACAGGTGCTTGTATTCGTAGAGAAAATGCTTAAATTAAGAGACAGAACTATGAGTTGAGAGAATGGCCTCGCGATTTTTTGTACAATGCAGCGAAAGCGTTTGTGTTCATGTTGGCCCGTCTAGCTATAGGCAGGCCTGTGTAACTTTCCATATGAAGTGCGTTGCAGACGCAATAGGGCCTGCGTCAGTAAGGTACACTACTCGGCAGAAATGTTGTTGCCCCTATAAACAAATACCTGACCAGAGATCAGAGGAATCGACGAAACGTAGGGAACGAAAGTGCGTTTCCATAAAGAACTGTAATCTGGAACGCTGCTCAAAATACCTAATGTGCGTGCACTGCACAGCTGTGGGAACTCGCTCAGAATGTTAGCCTTCTCTCCCCTAGGGACAGCCTGGAGTGACTCTGTCGCACCTACTCAGTAGTACGTTTAAGAAAAAAATGGCACAGCGCATCTCCAAACTGATGTGCGGATGCATATATATGTAGTACACGTACGCACCTGGATAATAAGCCACGATATACATGATAGATTATACACAACTACATAACACACATGCATATCTACGCACCTCTCCGGGACAAGGCAGCATACACCTGAGTGCTTATATATATATATATATATATATATATATATATATATATATATATATATATATATACGGGCGCCTACGTTTAAGTAGGTACACCATATTAAACAGCATGCGTCTGTGAGTGGGTAGATCGACGCGTCTCCGTTTACCATCGCACATCACGTATGAGACATATATATATATATATATATATATATATATATATGTATAGATAGATAGATAGATAGAGATGCATATACATATATGCGGACGTGTGCACACATGCGCACTTACAGACAATGGAAAAGAACCAATGGAGTGAAACGGGTAGGCAGGTACGGATATGCATATACACTGCTGCGCCTTGCTGTTTCGTGCAGCTACTGAGGCTGACTTCGTAGAGCCTCTTTTGAGATTGGGAAGTAAGCACAAAATTTTTGTACAATTTGCACCAGTGCAGCAAGTGCATGTGTAGATACACCCCCATAGGCACATCAGAAATTTAGTTCTCAAGCGACGCCCGCGTACAGTTAAATCCTTTTGTGTAAGTGGGCACACATGCGGATTGACGTAGAGGGAGACAGGTCGGAAGGAGCTTGTGCGAAATTCAACGTCTGTTAAATTCGCGTGTGGCACCCGTGTGAATCGAAGGAGTCATCTGCGCAGGTTTTTTTCAGCCGTGTAATAGCTTGAAAACTTTACCTCGTATATTGTGCCATCGATTTCAACCAAGGTACCGAATCCGTGCTGTTTATTATCTTTCCATTCTCCTTTGTAGCACCTGTCCAAAAATGAAGAGGAATATGATTGTGCGTTGCAAAGATATATATAGATATGCGCACGCATGGAGAAAAACGACAAGGATAGCAGCTTCAACTTACAAGACTCCCAGTTACGGTTTGACAAGCGCCGTCTGCCTTCAAACGCCTCTCAACACGCATGCGTACAGAAAATACACGTTATACAATAAGTGTATATATATATATATATATATATATATATTTAGATGTATGTACAACTATAGATATAGTGATCCCCTTAAGCAGATGTGCCACTCAATGCAAGTCCCGAATGTGATGAATAAATATCTATTTTTATGCGCTTTGGGTCGTGGATGTAGTACTCGCGAAGTTCAAGAACTGTTCAAGCGCGTCTAGTCCTTCCATATAGCCTTGGTATGGACAAAATTCTGTCAGTGCGTGCGTAGGTGCATTGAGGTGTGCTAAGTACGGCAGCTTCTAGTCGAGCACAGTGTCGCACAAGCATCTGAGTGTTCACTGTCACACAAATGCGTCTGTAGTTGTCAACATGTTCATCTGCACAACTACATATGTACCTGCATGTATATGTATAGGCTGGCGTATGTACTCTTTTGAGTCTGCACGCACGAAAGCCTATTCCTCCAAACGCGTGAAACAAACATTACGAGTCACGTGTGAAGGCGGATGCCCACTGCGACATATCACCAAAGCAGTGAAAACTAGGCGCGACTTTCAGTTACAATCCTCGTCGGCCTGAAATAGCACACGTGGCTTTTCTACAACCATTTCTGCAAGTGCTTAAAGTTGACATGATGAGTGATAACGTTTATCTATCCAGTGTCCAGACGGGGCCCGTCTCCTACGAATATCACGTCATATGTATATATATATATATATATATATATATATATATATATATATATATATATATATATATATTTATATATACTGGTAGGTAGGTATAGATGAATAGATAGGTATGTACAAAGGTATACGTATAGAGATATGTATGTATATATATATATATATATGTATATATGTATATATATAAGTACACAAGTATACACAGATAGATACATGCAGAGGGATACGTATTTAAATATATATATATATATATATATATATATGATGTTTATATAAGTACATATGTATACATAGGTAGACATATACAATATATATATCTATATATGTATATATATTAGTTCACGTGTATACATAGATAGAAATATATACAAGTATACGTATGTACATATATATATATATATATATATACGTATACTTGTATATATTCACAAAGGTAAATGTATGTTATGTACATACGTACATGTATGTATCTATATATATATATATATATATATATATACATATATATATGTATATATGCATACCGAGATGGATATATACATAATGCAAATATGTGTATGTATATATATATATATATATATATATATATATATATATATATATATATATATATATACGCTCACGCGTTATACGTGGATAGATGTATACAAAGGTATAAGTACGTAAACATATATATATATATATATGTACAGACGTATACGTGCGAGCGGAAGCTCGTGCAGTTACGCGTGTAGGTAGATACACAAGTGGATATGGTCTCTGGGCCGTAAGCACTGCGGTGGTTTCCTCTTCCTGGAAAAATATATCTATCCGGTGTTCTCTGCCCTCTTGCTCTCTGTGCAAGCGTGTAAGTATCACTACACGTAAGGGTCCATACACACACATACACACCCATATGTGTATGTGCAGATAACTGAAATACATCGGGTGCTATTCAGTCCCGTATACTACTTATATATGTATTAGCTGTGTATATATACGTGCATGCACGTTTGGATGTTGGTTTCAGGAAGTTCATAAGGGTATCTGTCTGTTTACCGTTGTGTTCGCGAGATTGAAGATTGTGGAACTGGAGTCGTCAGTCTCGCCGCCGAGTCCTGGCGGGCGCCACAAGCAGACTACTGAGACATTTGAGATTGATCACAAGGAGGAAAAATGTGTTTGAAGTTCCCTGTGCAAATCATGTCAGCAGAACGACAGAAAGGTATGCTAATACGTCTCGCTTCCCAGGAGAGCGAGGACACATATTTAACAGATGTGTATACCTATTTGCCCTTATTTGCCTGTGCTTCTGCAGGTTTCCCATTCACTATACACGCTACTCTCACATAGCACTGCTGAGACGCATATCCTCCGCATCTTCGCATCTACTAGACGAGTTGTGAAAAACAGTGTTGTAACAGCTGTACGCATCTACGACTCCAGGATTGAAATGAGCGTAAAGAGCTGTGCACAGATTTATGTAAGCACAGAAGCAACTACAAGAAGGAGCCTTCATGTGAATCTTCATTGTCGCCCACTATGCTTCTCTGTGAACACGCATGAGAGTGTATATACACATACCATCCACATATATTTGTATACATATGGCAGTAATGATTGTTGTATGTCTTCTGTCTATGTCGTATATACGAATTTGGTCTGTCATTTAACGTACTTCTCTTTATATCTATTCACCCTCGATTGATTGCATCTGGACACCTGTCTCTTCAGAACTACACGGTCGTCAAGTATTTTCGTAACATCTTTGTAATGGGTGACCACTTGCCTTCACGGTCGCTAGATTCCCCCAATACAGAATTGGACGTACGACTACGCTGTGTTAAAACAATTGTCGCACGCGCGCTACTCGACGTTTCTGCTGTCATTGGGCCCGTGGCTGTTGCAGCTGTGTAATTGTCGTGTAGGTACGATAACAATAATACACGGAGTATTTGACATTACAGTAAAACTGGCGCTAGCAGCAATCGTGGACGTGCAAAAAGTACAAAGTATAGCGGCTTGGGGAAGAAGAGGATGAAAAACTGTGGTTACACTATGAGAACGAAGAATAACAGGAAGAGGAGACAGCGTACTTGCTTTGGTCTGTCTTCAGCAGGCCAGTAGACACGGCCTCGTGGACCATTTCTGCAACTTTTGCGATCATTTCTGCATACATGAATATCCAGTTGTACACACAGTCTTGTATCCGCGTTGCGATGTGCATCTTCCTACTTCGTTTTCTTCCTGCATGCGGGCTTATCTTTCGAAAGCATCCACGTGGACGGGAAACGCATCTTTCTCCAGGTGTCCTTGCGGATGCATACGTGTTATCACGAATGTGGAAGTATAAAATGGTGGATAGCGTGTAATACGGAGAGACTCACCGCCAGTGGCTATACATGTACATACTTGTGCATCTGAATGTGTACTTGTGTCCCCTGTGAACCTCGGATGTGAATGTGGAAGTGCAGGTATGCTGTAGCACGTGAGTTTGCGCAAAGCATAGAGATGCGGTATTTTCCGGTAGGAGTACTCGTCCTCCTTCTCCGTGTACTAATCTTTTCGCAAGGATGGGTGAGAGTACATACCAACACAATTGAGTACGCACAAGCAGCAGTACGCACAAGGAACAAATAACTCTGCGTATAATAGGACGTGTATATGACTTTACAGAAGAAGAAAATCTGAGTACAATCTTACACTTTCCACAAAGGCTCCTTTGCGACTGGCCGAGGGACGCCGCGAAACTGAGAGAAAAAACGAATCGTTGAGAAGTTGGGCAATAATGCACGAAATGATCTACACTTCCGGAGCGCACGTATTTTGAGCGCTGTAATAGATCAATGACTCAATTGGACGGGTGCACAAAAAGAAAAGAATCTTCGTTTCCGGGACGTCACGTCGGCCCTAACTGCTCTCAGCACGAAGGCCGCAGCACAAGAAAACCTTGTACGCGTCTACACCTCCCGCATAATATAGAGATATAGATGAATAAAATACACCATCAAGTCTTCGAGGGCAAAAGTATATACGGATATATATGTCATATATATATATATATATATATATATAAGTGTGTACGTATATACATGTGTACGTATATGCAAAGAGTTGCAGACATGGTAGACGTAGTTTTGCAGATGGTTTTGCTTGCGTGTAAACGCAGTTTGTAAAGGTGTTCGGGCTGGTTATTCTTTCGTCCCCCTTGAGTGCATGGGTCTAGAAATGCTGAAAGTTTGGTGTAGGACATAATGTCTAACGACAGTGTGAATAGAAGATATACAGCTTCGTTCACATGGGCATGTTCCCTCAGCAGTATATATATATATATATATATATATATATATATATATATATATATATATATATATATATATATACATATATGTGTGTCATACGCTTAAAGGGTAGTCTCTGTACTAAGAGGCGCACGAATGTACTCATTCGATTTATACTTGTACAAGCCTAGGTGTTTGTGGACACACAACACGACAGCAGAACATAGTCACGCATGTAAACATAGGGAAGCATGTATCACAGTCAGTATGGGCGACCGAGGGTGCTGCGTGACCATGTCGTCCCCCTACGTTTATGAGATCACAAACGAATAGTGGTAACGTACAAAGAACTCGTAACGGCTCTCTCAAGGTAGACACTTTTAGGGAACTGAAGAGAAAACTGTTGACCAGGAGAAAGCGGCAAAGAGTCAAATGTTAATCAGAAAGATACGCTGGCAAGCCGGAAATCTGCAAGAGGTGGACGGTCATCCCAAAACGGAATACGCTAGAGTAAAAGGGCTGCTGATATTGCAGACTAGGTGTGATGAGCTAGACCACACTAGTCGTTGTCTCTCCGAATATTTAGCAGACGCGAAACCATGAAGGAGCGAAAAGGGGAGATATTATACCAAGTGTGGGGAGATGAGGTCAGGAATGGTGTACACACACACACACGTAGATAGAACATGTATAAGTGTTAAGCGGTTATGAGGTCGCCGAGAGGTTTAAAGTGTACGAGTGCAAGTATTTATGGCATGCCGATGTACGATACCAGTGGGGGAGATGGCGATAGTGAAGTTACAACTACATGCCTACCTAAATATACATCAATGTGTATATTCACCAGCTCGAAGGTGTTCGTGAATCCTGGAGAACTGCAGTAACTCTTAATATGAAGTGTTTTCCGCACGAGGAATAAGCAGGCTGAACAGCGACATAATGCGTACGCTGAAGAGAAAAAGAGAATATAAGTATTCACCTGAACGATACAGAGAAACCTTCGGTGAAAGAGGTACAGATGTTCGAAACAATCATGACTGCAGCGATAAGCGTAACTCAATGATGTCAAAAATGGAAGTTCTTCGAATAGACAGCTAAAGTTTTGAAATTCTTTTGTCGAGTGGCTCGGCTGATTTCCGTGCTGCGTATTGAAAAAAAGGACAAGCATAGTCTATGTGAATAACATAGGACTCGTGTGCGGAAGAACGCCCGTTTGCGAAGAGTGGCATGCATGTTTGCAAGCTGTGTCCTCGTCCGTGTCTGCATCTTTGTGTATGGCCGGCACGCCTGTAGACGTCGAGAGGCGTATGCATAAAAGTGTGTGCAAACATGCACACATATCGCACATACATACACGCCTACGTACATATATACGTAGATACAAACATACGATACACTAACGCATATGTGTACACGTGCATCCATTTGTATGCACAACAGACGGCTTGGGCGATCACCAATATCTGCAAGCCGCTTCGGTGGCAAGTACGTTCAATCCACAACACAAGAAGAAGAGGTGCATACGTACGGGCACAGATGTCTGTCTGCAAAGATATATACGTGTACATGCACAAGTGCACAACTCAATCCGCACAATGAAGCCTGTTCTTTATAATCAACTTACGTACGCATAAGGGTATTTACTCTTTTCTGTGCCCCCCTATCTGTGCATTGGCGCCCAGTAATTACTCTCAACTGGGGCATGTCGCTCAGTTGAGCCTTGCGTACTATATGAAAGCAGAAGGGACACGCGTTACTCACCCGTCCCCCACGCAGGCGATCGATTGTGGAACTAAGATCCAGCAGCGCACTCATGCTGGAGGGAGATTCAATAGAAAAAGCACGAGTTTCTGCTAGGAGAAAATTGTATGCGTGCGTACAGGCCTGTCGGGTCAAACGTGAAGCTTCGTATATCCGCTGATGCACGTTTGAGTCGTTGACACGTTTCTATACATGCGAACCAGTGCAGCTTCACGTACACGTGTAAGAAATACCAGTCACGCGGTACACAACGTCGGCACGCTCACACACACTTGCCCAGACTGCACTCCACGGTCCACCAGTACATACATACATTGACTTGAATGTCTCTGCGATATTACCTGAAACCCACAACGTGACACGAAGCTAAAGTGCTGCTGCCGCCTACATGTAAAGACATGCCCTTGTGTGTACTCAGATATACTGCTACCTGTACTCACCCGCATAGGATTTCATGAACTCGTATTCCCAAATCTGCAGACCACTGGCTTACTCGCGGACACACAGCCATGAAAATCTGTACGTGGCTATTGTACGTCGATACAGTTGCGCCTACGTGGGTCACCACGCATGCGTGGGCTGAGGTGGACACACACTATCTTTACACCCCACGAGACTGTGACTTTTTAACTCGTTCTCTCTTGTATGGTCCTCTCTGTCACATGTATGCGCTGATCTGGAAAAGCACCAGTGTACCCATATACACAACAGCACACATTGACACGTGACTCACGTAACCGGCCATAGTACGGGAGCTTTCCTGTATGCTGCCCGTGACTTTTAAGGTAGCCGGAACGTGGGGCCACACAAAAGATTGTCGTTATAGTGTTCGTACATACAGAGGTATCCACGTGCACAAACACAAGTTACGAGGTGTACATACGTAGCGTGGGTGAACACTCCCGCTCGTCCTCCTGGTGCGTCCTTGTATACAACCTTTTTTAGGTGGAACGGCTAAATACCTGAGATGGGTTTGCATCTTTGAAAGGCATCGGTCAACGAGTAGCACCTTTGCGCAGTGAACATCTGTGCAGTGCAGGATGACACAACCCGTTTCTACAGCAAGGGCAACGCTGCTTTGTTGCTGCAAGGTAATTTTTTCCAATGGCACAAAAAGTCTCGTAACGATGGGGAGGGATAGTTTTTCACTAGGACAGAAGTACAAACTACAGGAGGCAGGATGGCCGAGTGGTCTAAGGCGCTGCGTTAAGGCCGCAGTCCGAAAGGGCGTGGGTTCGAACCCCACTCCTGTCAACATTTGCTTATGCTTCCCATCCGCTTATGCTCCCCCCAAGCACAGGCGTGAATGGTGTTAGCGCTGCACATTAAAGACTCACGTTAGCAATTCAGATATCTGCGAGTCGGACGTTCCTTATAATAATGTGCACGTACCCCTCACCCCGGCGCGTCTTTACTAGTGAATCATGCAGAGGCGGCCTGCAACGGGGCAAATCAAGACCTGCGGTTCCGGGAACCGAGAAAAGGCGAAAATCTCCAATGTATGTATCTGTTTCCTCCGTATATATCTATACACAATGTCTCAGGCCAACCTCAACGCTACTTACCGCCTAATGGAATGTTCTCTCACCACCACGTAAGTGGAAAAGTACATAGAAACCAACCTCAGTGTCGTGTATCCTACTGGAATGTTCTCTCACCACCACGTAAGTAAGAAAATAGTAGAAACCAACCTCTGTGTCGTGCATTTCAACGAACAGGTAGATAACGCACCTTACCAGTACGCAGGTGCATACCTAACTACTCAGAAACACATAAATCGGGATGGAACGTTCTTCCAGGGTACTAATACCGACATAACATCCCGATAACTCGTCAAGACGCAAACCTGCTTTCATCGGGCGCCTTTGAAACGAGGCTCCCTGAAGTCCACTGTGCCGACTGCATCACACTCGTGAAAACACTACAAAGCTTTATACGCGCGCACACGTATGTGTGTGAGGTTTCTAAACCGACGTAGCACTCCATCACGTTATGTCTTTTTCATGTTTACGTGGATGCCACTCAGCGGCGTTAAGCACCTGAAGTTCTGCTTCGGGTACGTATACACCCACTTATATAAATATAAAACGTGGGGGACTGCGGTATTCCATGCTTGTGAAACTTCCTCTAAGTGGAAACAATCTCATGAACGTGAGGGAACTTGAGCAAAGCTGCCATAGATATGTATACATACGCGCAAGCATCTGCAGAGTCTCATACCGAAAGGGCCAGCCTTCCCAGATCACACATATATATATATGTACGTGCATGTCTGTTTGTATATATATATATATATATATATATATATATATATATATATATATATATATATATATGTATATATATGTATATGAATATACGGAACCTCTTTTCATGGAGCATACAGTCTTCAGGCGGGTGAATTGCTCACGCTGAAATATCTTCCCAAAAATCAACGAAAATGGGTGCTTCCGTTTGCTCCCCCATACTCTCATACAGAAGGGTCAACCATCCCCGCAGAGCGCCGATTTGCTTAATAAATTAAATGTGGGGGAGGGTGCACATGCATGTGCACGTCTGCATACATATTACGTATGTACATGCTCGTACAAAATCTTTCCGCTAAAGCGAGAGGAATGAGTATATATATATATATATATATATATATATATATATATATATATATATATATATATATATATATATATATATGTTTTGTCGCCTCAGAGTGTTTCAAGCGCCCTGAAGAGATACACCTTGTAAGTATGTCGTTTTCGACTGTGTGGCTTTACCTGCTACCCGGCAGGCTACTGATGAACCAAACAAGGATGTCTCCTCACACGTAGACGCGTCCTTGAAAAAAAGCGGTTGTCCTTTGCATCTGCTCACAGAACTTTCATATCTCGCTACAAGACAGGAACGGTCTTCAGCTCCTGCGAACGAAGTCGTTTTCGGCCGTCAAGCGCTGCACTGATGCCAGCCAACCCAACAAGTAAGTATTGGGTGCAGATTGCTTCTGTTATTGCGTCCCTGTTGTTGAGTATCTCGAAACTAGTTAGCATCAAAGACTGCCTTCTAGCTGCATTACTTTTTGCATTAGGGCGTCGCAGCAGCGCAAGACGAAACGTGTTCTGCAAGCACCTCCTCGGAAGACATGTCGCAACAGCAAACGGATACAAGCGAGAAGTATGTATTTCTTTATAAGTGAGTGCTGCTTTTATTTTTACTAATGAAATACAGAAAAGCGTGCCCGCATCCCTCCTCTCTTACACATATACTGTGCGTGCGCGTGCATATGCCACGACCTGCCCACAGCTCTCTATATTCACTCGAGCACAACGGCTTTGAAGAACGCATCCACATACTTCAATACAGCACATGTCATCGTCAAAATGCAAATGAAAGATTGACCGCTACGCTTGTATGCTACGTTCTTGCATGCATATTCTTTGCTCACCCCTAACCACCCCATCTATCGAGCGCTTGCAAATTGGCAACTTGTTCCAAACGTCTTCTCCACGCTGAAGCATTTCCTAAACTGGCACTCATTTATGCATATACGTGTAGTGTTTGTAAACCCTGCTCCAGTATGCGAAGATGTATTTTCCCAGTCTGGCATGCACGCACACGTGTACCCTTCCCAGGCGCATTATGAAGACCGTTGCGTCCATGCATCTTCATGCACTTGCGAGTGGGAATTCTTCAGAACTCGAGTCTGAAATTGGACGACGGAAGAGACAGAAACAAATAAAGGCCTGGACTCAGGTTGAAAACTACCTCTTTTTCAGCGTCACAGGCGGTTGCTGCTTGGAACCCTTCGCTGTACATCAAAAAATTGCATGCACTACGCCTCTTTCTAAAGAAAGAGAGAAGAGCGCAGCAAATCCAGGTCAGCGACAAGTAAAACCGAGCAACGCCACCTCGCTTGCATTTGCATCAGTCATCCTCGTCAAAGGCCTTGCGATGTTTTACTAATTCGACAGAACAACACTGTGGGTTTAGCCGGTATTACAATTTCTGCAACTCGGTAACAGCCATGTCCAACTCTCGTAATATCCTTTACTTACAAGCAGTACATATATATATATATATATGTATATGTCTATTTATATTCATGCATATGAACCACTCCACGCAAACCAGACCAGTAAAGTTATACATATATCAACTTATACATACAAATATATATATATATATATATATATATTTAATACTACGTATGTATCTATTCGTGTGCATACGCACAGGCCGCTATACTCGGAAAAGCTGCGCTTCAAAATCATCTACATAGTTGTGTATCTATTCTAAGAATTAAATCACGTGTGTTGTTATAAACGTACACGGGACGTCATGGCAGTTCACGATAGTGTCAGAAGCAGGGCTAGAACACGTAGAGTTGCAAGAACCGTGGCAGCTGCTTCCACGTCGACGGCAGCACTCTTCGACAGATGTTTCGAAGAAAATCATAAGCTAGCAAAAGGATGTACGGATAGAAGGCATTGCACTTGACGACGCCGTGACTTCCCTGAACTCCGTTCGAGTCATCAATTAAAAAAAGCAGTAGTGTGGCTGACACGTGAAACGTTACGGAAAGAGTCTCTTCTATTCCAGCAGTTCATCAGGATAATTCCAATTTTCTCTGGATCGACGAAGCGTAGCGGAGGCGGAAGACATTCGGCATCGCGTCTTTATCCTCAACATCGACGCCGCATTCCGTGGACTGGACAGCATAATCCCGCGCTTTAGTTCCTTTTGTTAGAGAATGAAGTTGGTGTCACTGCAAGGCAGTTCTTTGTGAACACGGACACCCCCAAACATTCTCACCGCTATCAGCGGCGGCTTTCTTGTCTTGCGGAATAACTGCGTGATCACATCTAGAAAGCGAGCTGCAATAGTGTAACTGCTTATAGTATCATGCCTATTTCCAAATGAATACAATGTCTTGCCCAGTTTGGACTCTAGAGTCTACCGCGCGTGCGACCGTATTGTCGTAGGGCTGCATAAGTATTATCGTGTGGTACCACAGCATTAGATAGATCTCCTTGAGCCGGCGGAGACCGCTACTATGGACAATTAAAAGTAACTAGTATCGTTGTGTTATGAGAAACGATAAACAAAGTCGCATCGACAGGCCCCTCTTCATGGTGGAACTTCACGCATTGCAATTGTCTTCTAAGAACGCTGCGCACGACGCTATTACCACCGTGCGCTACACGGGGCGGGGCTTTCTCGCTAGCAACGCATATCCCATCCACGCATACATGTATATGTAGATACATACAAAGACATACAGATGTACTAAGCGGGCATGTATGCATGCGGGTATGTGTTAGAAAATTTGACGACTGTTAGTAGTATCGGCACAGACTCCATACGGAGTATGTGCCCTATTGCATGAAAACTTGCTGTAATTAACATATCTCTCTTTGTGAACCCCAAAATGCACTTCTTTCCGGCTTGTCATGGTTCATTTCCTTTTATCCTGGAAAGCCGTCGCTTGTCCATCCAGCCTCATGTGTATACGTCTTTGTGCCTAGCTGCTGCGTAGCATACCTCTTTACATACACGTGTATTTGTACGACGAGACCACAAGAATCAAGAGAGGGAACGCCTTTTTGAAAATTAGCATACTGCTACGTCAACAGTCGATGGATTATTCAAAACACAAAAGCACACACATGCCCAGTTGGAAGTATATACACATAGGTGTATAGATGCAGAGGGTGTGACAACTGAGCCATAAGAAATGACATTGAGCAAAAGTTACGGTTGCAGCAAATTAGAGCAGAACTCTGGAAACATCACACGAAGGGAGCCCCACTGCGTGAAACGCATCGCGTACATGCGTGCATAAACATATATATATATATATATATATATATATATATATATATATATACATACATATCCAGTGAGTATGCTTGTATTTGAAATGGGCAACATGCATACATACCAAAGTAAGATAGGCAGTGGAAAGAGCAGTTTAACAGTTGTAAAGGAAATCATATTGAAGGGAGGAAAGCTGCCGTTTACGGGCCGATAAAAGATTAAGACGAGTGAACAAAGAAAGAGGGATATTCCGCAACAGAGTTGCACCTCTGCAGTCGCTCTAGGCTGTTGCTGTTTACACACACAGAATTTGTCGACGGCTGCACCCACGTGACGCAACAAGAAATTCTGGAAAAAATAAGGAAGAGAAGAAGAAGAAGAAGAAGAAAAAAAAAAGTAGATTCGCTGGCTCAAAGCTCTCGGGGATGTCCTCATGACAGACAAGGTTGTTCGCATCGCTAAACCTAACATGCGCAGTAGTACAGCAGTAGCGCTTCATAGAGTACACAGCGGCGGGAGTAGACAAACAAAGGAGTAGCAGCCATGAGTTGTCATAGCAGCGACGTTACAGTCGAAAGAAGACATGTCAACTGCAGCAGAACAACACCAAGAGTGTGATAAGAGAAAACAAATAATCTCTCTCTCTTCTGCAACTGGACGCAAACCGAAGCAAAACATTGAATCCTCTCTGACTGGCTAGTCTAAACAGAAAATATATGCGTGTGTATATAGGAGCAGACGTGTGATGCGATCCCAACTTTTGAAATGCAAAGAGGCTATCGAGATAACACCCGAAGGCGCTGCTGACTTCCGCAACGTCTGTTCCGCTCTTGCTGCTCCTGCAGATGCGCCTGCTCAATGCGCAGCCACCACCACGGGACCCAAGAAGAATAGTAGGAGCCTTCCAAAGAGAAATAGAGAGTCCTTGAAAAAAACCACGTCGTGCTTCTACTCAACAGGGAAATCTCCACGTGTTCGTATATCTATATATATATATATATACATTTTATGGATATACATATATATATCCATAGACTGTGGGAGAGAAATGAGATGTGAACTCAACCACGTCCACAAACCTCCATGTGAGATTCTATAGAAGCTACTCCAAGGTGAGCACCTCCTTACCTATAGATCAAGAAAGAGGACGGACAAACCCTCACTAAAAAAGTAATTATTCCCGTTCATGGTCACACGTATGGAAATTTCGATTTCTCTTCTGTACCCATGAGGATGATCAAACGATTACTAATAAATCAGTACAGCAGTTACTCCAGTTGTCGCTAAAAGTTCTGTCCTTCAGCTATTGCTGCGTCGTCTGCTGTGTAGACCCTGAGTTCTCTAACACGTCTATTGCCATCCCATGGTCTCTCCCACCCCCAAGGGGTTATAGCTTTTTCTTCTCTGCTGATCTTCTCGTAGCAGCAAGAGGAATCGTATGCGCAAGGTTCATTGAGAAGATGCTCTCTATGGATTCACAGTTTCTGCTGCTGTTTCTGCCGCAGCTGGTGGAGCTGCAGCAGTACCTCCGTCGTTTTCACCTGCTGGCATCGCTCCCTGCTGCTGCTGCAGGATTTCTTCTGGATCTCCACCTGGCACCAGCATCGTAATGTTGTTCCCGTTCAACAAAATGCTTTGCAGCTTAGCTTTCTTCACTCCGCACGATGTAAACGTATATTCTGTAACATCTTCCAACACCTGCAGTTCCAGCAGAAATACGAAGAAGGCAGCAGAAGGGAACGAAGTAGCAGCAATAACAGCAAGAAAAAGATGGTTGCCAGGAAATCTGTAGCCAGCCCAACACCCCCGGCGAAGCAGAAGACCTATAGCAGCAGCAACAGCAGCCAAGGCATTACGGGCAAAAATAGCCTTCATATCGCTGGAAGCAGCAGAAACAGGTCTGCTGCAGAAATGTAGAGGTAGACTGCAAAAAACACATAAGCTCTGAGAGAAACTGAGGAAACGCTTTTTGTCTCTTCCAGAGTAAAAAAAAGGTCTCCGGGGAAGTCCATTCATTTCAATAAATGCATTCGCCACTGTGAATAAGTGTATGTAACTGTCTCCTCTCAATTTATTCACATGTAGACATTTTCAGATCTCTCTTTAACACACGTATATATATATATATATATATACATTTTTTCACCGGCTTCACCCCTACGTGTATACATATGCGACCCTTTATCATTTACCAGCTTCCCCAACTCGTCAAATTCGTCTTGTTTGACGTTACTGATACCGTCCACAGCCACTTACATATGTGTACAAACAACTATATTTTACGCAGACATAACAGAGCGTATATACACTTCTTCAGTGTCCGTAAGCGGCGCAACCTATCGGTCTTTTTCAGTTCCTGTTTTGCACTGCTGTATTTCTTATTAGACAATTAGATGAAGATACCTCTCTCCCCTCTCAAAAATTCATTTTTGAGACTTCAAAGCATTCACCCTCATGATGACCTTTCAGCAGTTATTTTCGCGGAATCTGTCACTTCTTATCTTCTCGCTTTCTGCTCATGTTACACATTCAAATTGTGAAGTATAAGCACGCGTGTTGATGCAGATTGGAATTTGCGCCTGGTTCTTTGATACCAAAGGAAATCATGCACGGCTAACAAAGTCAGCCAAAGCTGTCCTCTTCCCCTCTGAGACGTATGTGCAGAGCGATTGACTGTTGAAATAACAGCTAGAGAAAAAACATCTCCTTCGTCCTCGATGTTCGCTTTGAAGAAACCACGAGACACAGTCTGGGCGTCTGTTGCGGTCCACAGAAATTCGAAATCAGATTTCAGTGACATTGCTCCAATACATTCATTCGACCTTATTAAAGGCAAAAACTGCGTCGTTGAAAGAAAGTAGAGAGAATGCATGTTGTACGCAGAGGTGTCGAAGTAGAAGAAAATGCGAGGGAAATACGTTTCTCAAGAGATAACTCAGCTTCACAGCGGGGAAAAGGTTGGTTTCCTCCTTCAGTAAAGACACAAAAGTATAAGATTCACGGAGACTAAGAGAAGTAGTAGCCTTCATATGCATTCCACAAAAAAATGTAGACGAGAGGCGAACAACAGACCCTCAAGGGTGATATAGAAGAAACCAAGCACCCTGCCCAAGTGGACCTCTCCTTCAAGGATAGTACCTTCTGTATATTCATTACCTTCTATATGGTAGGAGTGCTAGAGAGAGATACAGTAGAAAGAGATGTACGTATGTAATGATACTTATACCGTGAGATATGCGAGAAAGAGGCGCGCACAGTCAGACACAAAGGGAGGCATTTATACGTACCGAGCCATACGGAGAATGACGGATACATAGAGATGCATTTCTATAGAGAAGGACGTTCATATATCTATATATATACACATAACGAAGGATCTGCGCAGCGTCTAGTGCTGTATGTTTGACAAGCTGAGAAAGAAGCAGAACTCACCATGTTAACAAAATCATCGAAACCGCGTAAGGTTCCAGCGATTTCCTTGTCTCCCTTCATAATCACCCACATTCGGCTGCCAATACATTTGTCAACTAGTGCCAGTGGCAAGTAACTCGGACCCCCGCTAAGGACAGCCCCTGGGGCAGCAGCTGCTGCTGCATTGCCTCCTGCTGGTACTGGGCCGCCGCCTCCGCCTCCTCCTATTGCGCGTCGTCTATCAGCTGCAGCACTGACACGGGGGAGTCCACGAGACAATGCCCCGCTGCCACCTGTTGCCTCGCCTGTTCGCATTTTCTTTGCAGGATAAGAAAAAGAAGAAGAGGAAAAAAAGAAGACGTATACGACAGAAGAGGAGAAGACGGAAAAGAAGAAGAAGAAGAAGAAGAAGGAAAAGAGGGAAGAGAAGAAGGAAAATAAGAGAGGACGACGACAGTAACAAGGGCAGTAGTCACCCAACAACCTCAAGACCCCGACTGCAACACTTAGGCGAAGCTGCCAATACTGAGACACAATTATCACTCTCACACTTACACAGCCACACGCAGTAGACCCGTGCTTTTTTGGCTTTCTCGCTGCTGCGGCCTGGAGAGAACCACAACAAATCCAACAAGCTACAGTGGGCAAGGGTGGAGTTA
Source organism: Onychomys arenicola (assembly GCA_949786405.1). Taxonomy (NCBI): domain Eukaryota; kingdom Metazoa; phylum Chordata; class Mammalia; order Rodentia; family Cricetidae; genus Onychomys; species Onychomys arenicola. The sequence goes on along the minus strand of CATKUM010000285.1, from coordinate 26,651 downwards.
AACAGCCTTCGCTACTGTCCAAACCATCTGCTGTTCGGAGTGAAGTCAGACGAACGGAAGCACTACTTGCTACAGACGATGAAAGTCAGAGACGCACAGACTCCCCGAGAACCAAGACAAATGAAGAAGACGCATTAGGGGTTCGTCTGCAACAAACGACAAAAGCAACAGCTGCTCACCAGGGGAGTGCCACGCGCATCTCTTTGCATGCACAGTCCACTTGCTTCCCCTTCCACCAAGAAGAACAATATATCTAGAGGTGCAGTCGCGTCCGTCTATATATACGTATATATATATATATATATATATGAACATATATGAAATAGATATATAACGCAGGCGTATGTTTTTCTACGCATGTGTACACAGGTTTGAGTTAGACCTACATATACAGGTAGATGGAAGAAAAGACATTCCTTTTTCTCACTTCGGAAAGAGGCTTGTTACCCAAGAAAGGTGTAAAACAGAGCGCTGTGGCCACAACGAAGACAACAGGTTGCTCTGAAAAATTCAATGTTGGAAGAGGTGACTTCAGAGTTATCTCAGTGGTCAAGAAGGTCATGAAAGATATTCACGTAGAGAAAAAGTCATGGAGTAACGCCTCTGTAAAATTTCTGAATCCTGAAAAGGCACTTCTTTACAAAACAATGTGGCCGTGAAACTCGAAAATACGCTTGCCAGAAGAAGATCCGTCACAGCAAGGTCTAGAGTGCTATTACCCTGTGATATGTCCACTATAGCAGAGAGAAGGCAAAAAGCTGCAGCAAATGGAACTGTGTTGCGGAAGGAAAAGTGTGTAGACCTTGTTCAAAACGTGATGGGAAAGAAAGCATGTATATCGTGGAAGACGCGGAAGACGCTCCCATACATCAGGTCACTCTACAAAAAGAAGGAAACCATAACGACCCGGGAGTTCACGGAAGGAAAAATGAGTACGACCCGTGCGTGACTCAAAAGAGAAGGGAAGCACACAATGAAGGGTACAAGAGCAGGGATACACGAACGCAGTTGTGTTTACCGAAGAAGAACAATGAGAAACAACGCCATAAATATACGGCGAGACCCAAAATTGTGCACTTGAAAGGCTTTCATGATGACACGAACGGTGGTGACTTTGATTTGGAGGAAAAGTTGCAGAATCGAAAGAACTGGACCCGCAAACTGCCAGAAATCACGTTTCCCAAGATGACGGGTACACGCACAAGGCTTCAAAATAGTCAGGGGGCCAACGATAATTAGAGTATCTGAAGATTTAATTTCGAACAGACTGACGAGGACAGCAGAAGTGAAGGACTCGCATACGGGAGAATGTGGAGGCTGCTTTTGAAGACTCCACAATCAGAAGCGACGGTATTTTTTAAATTTGCCAATGCATTGTGAGAGAGAATCTGAAGCGTGCATCCCAATAAGAATTTATTAGCAAACGGATGTGTCCTTGCAACTTCCTAAATGGCATGCATGAAAAATCCAGGTCTAAAGGTGTCCACCAGCGAAAGTGTCGCTAGCAGATATGAATCTGAAACGTTTCAACGGGGTGAGGGGAGCCAAAAAATACAATGTGGATTTGCGGAATACGATGCTCCTCGCAGCGGATGAACACTCCTGAGAATGCGTCTGGCGGTCCCCGAGAAAGATATGAGGAGAGCATACACTCGCGAAATCTTCAGCCACTCCCGTGCCTGCGGTAGAATTAGCCCTATACGCGTAGCACATACACAGCTACGAACTTCAGCAAGTGGTGGGACCTCCAGTGTCGAAAAAGACCCTCAACATAAACTATTCCGGACGCGGTGGATGTGCCAGGAAGCTGGACGTCGACTTTATGAGAGAACCTTTCGTGAGAACGAAAGTGGGAAAGCATGCGCGGTGTCAGCCGCGTAAGTCAATGACACGAAATGTGGTGCGGCACAGCCAAAAAAACGATCCACAGTTGGCAACTTAGGTCGATGAAGGGGGGATAAAGAAGAGAAGTCTAACCTGACAGGCAGCACCACCTCGACAGAGAGTTAAGCTGGAAAGATGGAAAAGAAACGCAGAATTCTTCTTGCAAACAATGACACCAGAAAACAAGAACTGGGTGGCGGGAAATATACCCGTGCACCGGGTTACGCATCGTGGCAGCGCCGGTTGTTATCCGTCAGTGGTGTGAGACGTACCACACCTTATCTTTCCTTATCGAACGAGACCCCTGCAAAAGAGAGACAGACACAGAACGCAGAGGCAAGGTCAAAGCGCATTTACTGTGAAGGAATAGGCAGTCCGTTACGAAATAGTACTGCATGCGGAAAGCGCCGATGAGAGTGAACACAGCATCCCACGCTTAGGATTCGGGCGAGACAGGACGCGCTCTAATGAGCTCATGTGGTACACGTTGCCGTGCACCGAGAAACAAGCATAAAAGCGAATTCATATATGAAACAATCTCTACGCGCCTTCATATAAGCGGAAGAATTTCCATCTATATGTCTTGTCGTTGTGCGTGTGTACACAGGCAAGGTGCTCGTCAGCGATTTCGAACCGTTTCCAGTCTACACGTACTAATGCATGCCTATTTCCCACGGATACATTCCTGTAGTCGAGATTCTGGCGCATCAATGATCCACATATGCAAAAACGACACTGCTAACACTGATACACAAGCATACATCACACACAGTCTTAGTCGTGTCTGCGCGTATACGTAAATGGTGTTCCTCCCCGGGCCATGTCATACAAGGCAGAAATGTGTAGCGATACACGCAGATGGACTATGTGCGATGTATCGCCTGAGAGCATCCTACAGGCGGGCAGAATGTCACGAGTGTTACTGATTGCCGAGGATGCCCCTCTTTTATTTTTGTCCTCCTCATGACGAGTGAGGTATACTGTACTGCCAGCAGGAAATCTGGGGCTGGACGCACTGGACTGCTCCATATATCACCCTTCAGCGCTTAAAGAAGGCACATATGCACATGCTGTGTAGTAGGCAGTCAAAGCACGTGTTGTCTCAGCAGGACACCGGTGCTATGAACGAACACTTAGACTCGCCGCATACCCCTGTTTAATGATTTGGCAAGCAAGCTCAACTTCCCAGGTTCCTCCTATATGATCCTCTGTAGTCCTAATGAAATGTGTATCACACTGCAGCAGGAGAGGGACGGTTGACTCGCATGGTCTCATGTGCCATATGGATTGTGATGATGCACAGGGTGATGTGATTTGGTTTTACACACTGCAGAGTAACAGCCAAACCTACCTCACGTCCTTGAGGTTCATCAATGGCACTGCTGGGCCAGCGGAGCGACTGCGGCATAAACGTGTCAAATGCCTCAGCTAGTCCTGAGTCAGAATTTAGTTGCAGAACATCTCTGCACACCATGCTGCCCCAATAGTATGTCTTGAATCCGTCACGTTCTAGATGACGTTTCGTGTGTGCGAAAACCAACTCTGAGTCATGCAGCGTAGTAAGCCCCTTGAATGCTGCATATAAAGCATACCACCCTCCACTTCCGTCACCTCAGCTTTCCTTTTCACTCACCTTATCCGCTACGTCACCCGAGATGCGTAAGCTTGCACCATTCATATCAATACCTCGCGAACTCCAAATTGTCGATGTTGAAATCCGCGCACACCTGATGAAAGACAGAACTTTCCTGTGGAAAGCAGCTTTGCCAAGTTAGAGTTTGCAATTATCTGCTATGTGAAACTCGTGCACTCAGGGAATCCACAGTATATTGTGATGTGCCTTGGCCATCCAATTGTTGCGTTTGCTCACTTGTCAGAAGCGTACGCGCAGTAATGTGACTGATTTGCCGGAAGGTATGTGCTTCATTCTCATTCGGCTAATTGACCGCGAGCAACATGCATTTTCCGTGGTCCACTCAGTCTAATGAAGGGCAGGACTGAAGCGACCAACACACCTCAGTCTCCAATATATAGGTGGAAAAAATGAAGTCTTGCTCTGAGCATCTTACCACGTGGAAAATTCTGGACGTTCTTACATCGGGAGATATGTAGACTTATTATGTCGTTCAGCCAGAAAGCGATTCCGGTCGCCCAAGTGCAAGATACTACGTGCGATGCCTGTATGAATTAGAAGTTGCACTAACCATTGGTTTGCGACGCAGTAGTCTGCCCCTTCCTCCAGTGTGTCTCAATCGAAGCACAGAAGACGTCGTGATGAAGATAGGTAGTAACCCTGCCAGTCATGAGTTCAGCACGTGAGCGTTTTTTGAGCTTGACTGATACTCAATGCAACATTAATTTATCTGGAGACCCTACACCCTGTCCATATGTTAGCCGCAGCGCTCCAACGTTTTGATCCATCTGACCCTTTCGGTACACTGTTATTTTAGGTGTCACTCGCACTTCGTGCAAATGCCCGTTCTGCTTAACCGTCACAACCTGCAGAGACTACATCAGATGTGAGTGGATGTACTTCGTGCCTTCAGAAGAGAAGCAATTCGCACCCGAAGTGCATCTGGTGGCGCAACATGGTACACGTGTTGTTACACTGAAGTAGTTGCACTGCTTTCAGGGTACGAAGCCCAGTGAGCAGCAGCAGTGCAGCTTACACTTAAGCAACATCTAGGTAGCTCGAGGGCGAAACAACCTGACGCACGTTTCGCCCCTTCAGCGTAGTCTAAAAATTCGGAACACTACCTCTGTTTGAAAGCGACTCACGGTACACGAGTGTACCCGCGGGTCCTTGGACACATAGGATGGCGCCAGGTCAACGTGTTCTCCCATTCTCTGCGGCTGCGGAACCTTGCAGGCAGATCGACACATTCTCACGTCTTCCAGACAGTAGCACATCACCGAGGTCGTCAAGCCGATCGCCGTACAGTTCGAGGCTGCGGCGAGAGGGAAAAATTGTTCTCTGCATTACTTGTCTTGCACTTGGTGTCATTTGTAGCATACAAAATTTCGGAACTAATTGAACCAAGACAAAATGACGACCAGCAAAACTTTTTTCGGTTAGGACATTGCTCTTCGCGTCAAGCGACGGTAATCAGTATGCTTCACACTGTAGGTAAAGCTCGCGGTCACAGGCGCATCACACTTGCTAAAGTAAGAGCACTTTCACGATTTTTACGAGCGCTTCGCAGATTTGCCTGTCTTACTACAGTAGTGAACCTTGTTAAGCCCATCTTTTCCCCTTAAAAAAGCACTGTTCCTCAACAGGCTGCCAACTGCAGCGCCTGAACCCTGCGGCCATCTAGACTAAGTATGCACTCTTGTACAACCCCTGCAAATTTCCACGGAGTAGACAGTCTGCCGCGCGATGTGGTTACATACTTTGCACACCTGCCCTTACAATGTAGCGAGGCGTTCTCCGACGGGGCACACGAGTCAATGTTGATTCCCGAAAGGGTACATCATCGCTCGCCGAGTATTCCGCAGTCGCATCCTTGCAAAAACGACTGCATGCAGACGAAAGTCGGCTGCTGAGCACCTGCAGCTGCTGGGAAAGATGCGCAGAATGACTTCAGCTGGCTGCCGCTAGCCTCTTCCGACAGACGGTGATGTCCACGTAGGCATGTGCTAAGGGCTCAGCTGAGGACAGTCACGTAATCAGTGAGAAGGACAGAGCTTTACTGGGCAGAAACAATTTACAATAGAAAATTTATAACCGCCAAAAGAAACTTACAATTGAATGCTTCAGTGCGCAGCAAACATGGACACACTTGGGCAACACTGATCGCTACTGAGGTAGTGTAGCGTGTAGCACCGATCTCCGGAAAATCGAACGTGTTCTGCACAACCATTTCCAACGATACCGAGCGTGTCTGTTTAGGATGAGTGGAGTAAATGTATATTTGAGTGGGCTGATACAACTGGGGCCCGTGTGGACAGCCAGCAGCCTTACTAGGAAAGATCCACCATCTCCTTACGTGCACGTTCAACAAATACTGTAGGACGTCATTCTTCTCTGCTGACCACAAGTGTGTGAGGCACGTACAATGGCAATAGCTCGGTGTGTCTTGGACCCCAGGTTGACTGCGCCTTACGGAGAGTTGCACTGAGAGGCTTCTACATTCATCATCAGACGTTTTTTCGCACCTATCTCCGATGGGTCTGTAAAGCCAGCCAGTCGAGATATCGAATCAGGCCTCAACGCGAGTCCCTTCAAGGCTTGCCGAGCCAAATCTGTTGAAACTGTGAACAGTGGCTACTCTATGAAAGTTGCACACGCGCGATATCGAGGTATCATCTGTACGCTGCTGAGTGCGACAATCGCCGCGACTGCAAAGCACATGGCTCATCGCCGTCGCTACCGTATAAGATTACACACAGGACTCGTACGCACCACAGCACCTCAGTGTTCTGATGCAGCACGCGAGGGGCCTTACAACGACAAGTGTAGGGGTGTCGTGCCCTCGCTTCCGCATGATGCCGCGACAGAGTTCCACGCTGGCGAAAGAGCTGGTACCGCCACCACCCTGTCGGGCACAACCACCACAGCATTGACGAAACAGAGGAGCGTGCTGCTGCAGTCCGCTACCTGCATTCATCGGGTATGTTCCGTCACACTGAGACAATCACCAAACGTGGCAATCGCGACACATCCTAACACTTGTTCCCGAAATCTACTGACTTCCCCGTATGTGCTTTCGCAGCGAAGCTAATGGGAGACGTGTTTGAGAGAGCTGTACAATTTGTGAAAGACAAACGATTCAGCAGATCAGGTACACAATTCAGACACATTATGGGCAGGAGGCATGCGCTTCGTGTGGTGTGGCTAAGATGTCTGTCCTGCACACGGGTTGGGATCCTCCGGCGACGAAAGCATTTTGCAGGGCTGAACTCTCTGTGAAATGTTCGCGGATGGTGCTGTAAGCGCTTCCCTGCCGGTCAACTACTACATCACTCTGGGGGGGGTGTTTCGCCCGTTTTCTGACGCGCCAATGTCCTTCATACATAATAACTGAAAGAACCCAAGGAAGATGCCATTTGCCTGTACGCGTACGTGGGTACATGATATTGCAGGTGTGGGGACGCGCTCTGCGTATCTTAATTCGCCCGTAGGCTTTTGTCCCCGCGTCCAGTGCCGCACGCTGTGCACCATGTCTAGTACGCTGCCGCAGAGAGTCACCAGCAGTCAGTAGCGCAGTAGGACTGGCATTATCCATTTTGTTTAGATAGCCAGCTGATGTTGCCCTATGCCGTGTATATCTCCTCCCGCCAACGCATTCGCCTGCTTCACTGAAGCACACCTTTAACAACAGTGGACGAAGACATTTCATAGAGGCGACGACGCTGCTCACGCCCAGTGAGGCGCCTGTGGTGAATACACGGATCCGCCGGACGACGAATGTCTGGTACAAATTAGTGGAGCGGAAGATACAAGACTCAGGCTTGGTCGTGTTGTCCCCCACGACATCAAGGAGCGTTTCTGAAGTACTGCATGAGCACGTACATCGCGCGAGGTACAGTGGAGTGTTGCTAGTGGGTGTGCTATCAGGCTTGACAGCCGTGACCACATATTTTCCTCCTGTGCAATCTCACAGGACATTCCAGTCGCCCCAGCACTTGAAACAGGAAAGGAGCAGAATTTCAAAACGATTGAGGCTTTTTACCTTGTTCCGCAATGCTGCTTTTCCCTAGTACTTCATCACTTTGGGGGAGGTGTTTCGCTCGTTTTCTGACGCGGCGATGTCCTTCATACATAATAACTGAAAGAACCCAAGGAAGATGCCATTTGCCTGTACGCATACGTGGGTACATGGTATTGCAGGTGTGGGGACGCGCTCTGCGTATCTTAATTAGCCCATAGGCTTTTGTCCCCGCGTCCAGTGCCGCACGCTGTGCACCATGTCTAGTACGCTGCCGCAGAGAGTCACCAGCAGTCAGTAGCGCAGTAGGACTGGCGTTTTCCATTTTATTTAGATAGCCAGCTGATGTTGCCCTATGCCGTGTATATCTCCTCCCGCCAACGCATTCGCCTGCTTCACTGAAGCACACCTATAACAACAGTGGACGAAGACATTTCATAGAGGCGACGACGCTGCTCACGCCCAGTGGGGCGCCTGTGGTGAATACACGGATCCGCCGGACGACGAATGTCTGGTACAAATTAGTGGAGCGGAAGATACAAGACTCAGGCTTGGTCGTGTTGTCCCCCACGACATCAAGGAGCGTTTCTGAAGTACTGCACGAGCACGTACATCGCGCGAGGTACAGTGGAGTGTTGCTAGTGGGTGTGCTATCAGGCTTGACAGCCGTGACCACATATTTTCCTCCTGTGCAATCTCACAGGACATTCCAGTCGCCCCAGCACTTGAAACAGGAAAGGAGCAGAATTTCAAAACGATTGAGGCTTTTTACCTTGTTCCGCAATGCTGCTTTTCCCCACTACTACATCACTCTGGGGGAGGTGTTTCGCTCGTTTTCTGACGCGCCGATGTCCTTCATACATAGTAACTGAAAGAACCCAAGGAAGATGCCATTTGCCTGTACGCATACGTGGGTACATGATATTGCAGGTGTGGGGACGCGCTCTGCGTATCTTAATTCGCCCGTAGGCTTTTGTCCCCGCGTCCAGTGCCGCACGCTGTGCACCATGTCTAGTACGCTGCCGCAGAGAGTCACCAGCAGTCAGTAGCGCAGTAGGACTGGCGTTTTCCATTTTGTTTAGATAGCCAGCAGATGTTGCCCTATGCCGTGTATATCTCCTCCCGCCAACGCATTCGCCTGCTTCACTGAAGCACACCTATAACAACAGTGGACGAAGTCATTTCATATAGAGGCGACGACGCTGCTCACGCCCAGCGGGGCGCCAGTGGTGAATACACGGATCCGCCGGACGACGAATGTCTGGTACAAATTAATGGTGCGAAAGGTACAAGACTCAGGCTTGGTCGTGTTGTCCCCCACGACATCAAGGAGCGTTTCTGAAGTACCGCAAGAGCACGTACATCGCGCGAGGTACAGTGGAGTGTTGCTAGTGGGTGTGCTATCAGGCTTGAAGGCCGTGACCACATATTTTCCTCCTGTGCAATCTCACAGGACATTCCAGTCGCCCCAGCACTTGAAACAGGAAAGGAGCAGAATTTCAAAACGATTGAGGCTTTTTACCTTGTTCCGCAATGCTGCTTTTCCCTACTACTACATCACTCTGGGGGAGGTGTTTCGCTCGTTTTCTGACGCGCCGATGTCCTTCATACATAGTAACTGAAAGAACCCAAGGAAGATGCCATTTGCCTGTACGCATACGTGGGTACATGGTATTGCAGGTGTGGGGACGCGCTCTGCGTATCTTAATTCGCCCGTAGGCTTTTGTCCCCGCGTCCAGTGCCGCACGCTGTGCACCATGTCTAGTACGCTGCCGCAGAGAGTCACCAGCAGTCAGTAGCGCAGTAGGACTGGCGTTTTCCATTTTATTTAGATAGCCAGCAGATGTTGCCCAATGCCGTGTATATCTCCTCTCGCCAACGCATTCGCCTGCTTCACTGAAGCACACCTTTAACAACAGTGGACGAAGTCATTTCATATAGAGGCGACGACGCTGCTCACGCCCAGTGGGGCGCCTGTGGTGAATACACGGATCCGCCGGACGACGAATGTCTGGTACAAATTAATGGTGCGAAAGATACAAGACTCAGGCTTGGTCGTGTTGTCCCCCACGACATCAAGGAGCGTTTCTGAAGTACTGCACGAGCACGTACATCGCGCGAGGTACAGTGGAGTGTTGCTAGTGGGTGTGCTATCAGGCTTGACAGCCGTGACCACATATTTTCCTCCTGTGCAATCTCACAGGACATTCCAGTCGCCCCAGCACTTGAAACAGGAAAGGAGCAGAATTTCAAAACGATTGAGGCTTTTTACCTTGTTCCGCAATGCTGCTTTTCCCCACTACTACATCACTCTGGGGGAGGTGTTTCGCTCGTTTTCTGACGCGCCGATGTCCTTCATACATAGTAACTGAAAGAACCCAAGGAAGATGCCATTTGCCTGTACGCGTACGTGGGTACATGATATTGCAGGTGTGGGGACGCGCTCTGCGTATCTTAATTCGCCCGTAGGCTTTTGTCCCCGCGTCCAGTGCCGCACGCTGTGCACCATGTCTAGTACGCTGCCGCAGAGAGTCACCAGCAGTCAGTAGCGCAGTAGGACTGGCGTTTTCCATTTTGTTTAGATAGCCAGCAGATGTTGCCCTATGCCGTGTATATCTCCTCCCGCCAACGCATTCGCCTGCTTCTCTGAAGCACACCTATAACAACAGTGGACGAAGTCATTTCATATAGAGGCGACGACGCTGCTCACGCCCAGTGGGGCGCCTGTGGTGAATACACGGATCCGCCGGACGACGAATGTCTGGTACAAATTAATGGTGCGAAAGATACAAGACTCAGGCTTGGTCGTGTTGTCCCCCACGACATCAAGGAGCGTTTCTGAAGTACCGCAAGAGCACGTACATCGCGCGAGGTACAGTGGAGTGTTGCTAGTGGGTGTGCTATCAGGCTTGAAGGCCGTGACCACATATTTTCCTCCTGTGCAATCTCACAGGACATTCCAGTCGCCCCAGCACTTGAAACAGGAAAGGAGCAGAATTTCAAAACGATTGAGGCTTTTTACCTTGTTCCGCAATGCTGCTTTTCCCTACTACTACATCACTCTGGGGGAGGTGTTTCGCTCGTTTTCTGACGCGCCGATGTCCTTCATACATAGTAACTGAAAGAACCCAAGGAAGATGCCATTTGCCTGTACGCATACGTGGGTACATGGTATTGCAGGTGTGGGGACGCGCTCTGCGTATCTTAATTCGCCCGTAGGCTTTTGTCCCCGCGTCCAGTGCCGCACGCTGTGCACCATGTCTAGTACGCTGCCGCAGAGAGTCACCAGCAGTCAGTAGCGCAGTAGGACTGGCGTTTTCCATTTTATTTAGATAGCCAGCAGATGTTGCCCAATGCCGTGTATATCTCCTCTCGCCAACGCATTCGCCTGCTTCACTGAAGCACACCTTTAACAACAGTGGACGAAGTCATTTCATATAGAGGCGACGACGCTGCTCACGCCCAGTGGGGCGCCTGTGGTGAATACACGGATCCGCCGGACGACGAATGTCTGGTACAAATTAATGGTGCGAAAGATACAAGACTCAGGCTTGGTCGTGTTGTCCCCCACGACATCAAGGAGCGTTTCTGAAGTACCGCAAGAGCACGTACATCGCGCGAGGTACAGTGGAGTGTTGCTAGTGGGTGTGCTATCAGGCTTGAAGGCCGTGACCACATATTTTCCTCCTGTGCAATCTCACAGGACATTCCAGTCGCCCCAGCACTTGAAACAGGAAAGGAGCAGAATTTCAAAACGATTGAGGCTTTTTACCTTGTTCCGCAATGCTGCTTTTCCCTACTACTACATCACTCTGGGGGAGGTGTTTCGCTCGTTTTCTGACGCGCCGATGTCCTTCATACATAGTAACTGAAAGAACCCAAGGAAGATGCCATTTGCCTGTACGCATACGTGGGTACATGGTATTGCAGGTGTGGGGACGCGCTCTGCGTATCTTAATTCGCCCGTAGGCTTTTGTCCCCGCGTCCAGTGCCGCACGCTGTGCACCATGTCTAGTACGCTGCCGCAGAGAGTCACCAGCAGTCAGTAGCGCAGTAGGACTGGCGTTTTCCATTTTATTTAGATAGCCAGCAGATGTTGCCCAATGCCGTGTATATCTCCTCTCGCCAACGCATTCGCCTGCTTCACTGAAGCACACCTTTAACAACAGTGGACGAAGTCATTTCATATAGAGGCGACGACGCTGCTCACGCCCAGTGGGGCGCCTGTGGTGAATACACGGATCCGCCGGACGACGAATGTCTGGCAATGGAGCGAAGGACCCAAGACTCAGGCTTGGTCGTGTTGTCCCCCACGACATCAAGGAGCGTTTCGAATGTACCGCACGAACACGTACATCGCGCGAGGTACATTAGAGTGTTGCTAGTGACTGTGCTATCAGTCTTTACAGCCGTGACCACATATTTTCTCCCCGTGCAATCTCACAGGACATTCCAGTCGCCCCAGCGCTTGAAACAGGAAAGGAGCAGAATTTCAAAACGATTGAGGCTTTTTAGCTTGTTCCGCAATGCTGCTTTTCCAGCGCAGCGCAAAAAGCGCAAGTTGATCACAGGGCCCCACGAGAACTGTCCTTGCTGGTCACCTCGTACACAACAGCCGGTCTCACACAGGAAAGGCTTCGGAGTGAGTCTCCTCCGCTTCAAACGTCATGACTGTCCGTGTAAGGTGCAAGCGAATGCCTCAGCTTACAAGCGACGCGCGCCCGGACGAGGGGGACGACGAACTCGTGTAGGCGTGTGTTGCTCGCATTGCAAAGAATTAGTGAGGCTAGAGGGACAAACCGTGTCCTTAGGCAAGTTGTGTTCTATACTTCAGATTATGCAGGTGCGCAAACGGATGATATTGGCGTTCGCTGTACTGGTGGCACTTGGACTGAAGAGGATATATAGAGGCTCTCGGCGTGTCAAAGAGAGGAAAGGACCTCTCAACGAGGCTGGCATGCAACGCAACCAACATGTACGCCGACTTGCTGTTGACGCGCCTGGAGACGAACAATCACGCTTTCTGTCGAGTTCAAACTCCTTAGGCATACCAGCGCATTTGCAAAACATTTTTTCTTCACGCACGGGCACAGCATCACCAACACAAATGGTTTCAGGTTTGTCTTCGCGCTCGCTTCTCTCGGTCACGACACCTGAACGGGCCCCTCCCCAGTCAACGAACTTTAGTTTGGCAAGTAGTCCACAGTTGTCCAGTCCTCTGCATATCTCCACCAGTTCATCATCAGCGGCTTCTGATTTGGCTCTTACTTCAGGTCTCTCCGATGCACTGCATATATCAACCGACTCAGAATCATCGCTTTCCTGTGGGTCTCTTCCCTCAGTTCCGCCCGTTACCCTGCATATATCTTCAGATTCAGAATCTGATTCCAGTTGGCATCCTCCCTCAGATTCAGCCCATACACTGCGGAGGTCTTATTCAACAGCATCGCCTTCCAGTCATTTCCCTTCCTTGTTTACACGCTGGTGTGGAGAGGTGAGTTCATGCCCAGAAATCTATGGCAGGCCCCCCCCCGGCGCTAGCTACAGCTCTGGCTCTGGACGCCGTTATTTGAGTTCCCCCGCCACTGACAGTGAGGAGTTGGCAGTTCAGTCCGATGCTAACTGGAATAGTTCTTCTACTACGATTTCAGGGATAACCTGGAGCGACAGCACGGGCTCGTTTGTTGGAAGCTCTGTCGCCTCCAGTCTGTTGAGCACTCCGCAATCTCTTAGCTCAAATTTCGCATGGAGCAACTGTTCCGGCCTTTCTGCTAGCCGAATGCAAGCGACACTTAGTAGATTCTGGAATTTGTTTTCTAACCAGGCGTCCTCCGCACGACATCCGCAGACGCGAGAGGAGGGAAGCCTCGCCAGCAGCGAAAGAGGGGCCTCTCAAAACTGTCACTGTTGTTGCCTTTTGCAGGGTGCTGCCACCCTCCTTGCACGGCTTCTCTCCTTTGTCTCTAGACTTCATTGATAGCTTGAGGTACACACGAAAAGCACACACACACATAGATGACTTGCGTCGCCGTTCATTCTCGCATGCCTGGAGAAGCAAAGCGCTTCGAAGTAAGTCCTCCCAAAATGAGAATTCAGTCGCTAGGCATGCTCAGCTCGAGGAAGCCACCAGCACCCTTGTGCACTGCAGTCTTCCTCTGAAACCATCCAGTGGTAGCTCCGCAGCAAACGCACAACCATGATGATTTCGTTTGATATTCCTGCTTGAGATCCTGTTACCTGAATACTCTAAACTGCGTAGCTCACGCTAGGTCGGCTCCTCCGTGTCGCTGAGTGTCCACCTCAAGTGTCTTTACGTCTCTTCACTGGTTCCTGATAGCCGTTTTGTAACTAGCGTCGTGGGCTTCTCACTTCAGTGCTTAGAGTGTCAGACGTGTCCGCTGTGGTATTTCCGCGGATATGCTGCAGTGGCACAGCGAAGAGCGCTTCCAGACAGGATCTCCTGCATTGCTCGCCTAAATCCATACAAATAATCCACCAACCAGTGTATAAAGTGCATCACCCCAGCGAAGTCTCATGTTGCGTTTCCCTGGTGTGCAAGAGGCGTTCACGTGGACTACAGTAAACTTGCGGCTATTATTGGTGTCTAGTACTGTTTCGCCTTAAACTTGGAAGCGAGCCTTGCTGGTGTATAGTTCCAAGCTTCTCGTCTGGCCAAACGAATACACACACCGAGTAGCAGGCAACAGGGTTCACCACTTGAGTGAGAATGTGATCTTCTTCATCTCATACTATCGTGAATTACGATAACGATGACTCCTTATGTGATACCGTACGACTCCGCGTGAAAGCCACCGACTGTTTGTAACGAGAGAAAGTTTGTGGACGAACTTCTTGGTAGCCACTCGCGAGTGTTCCGGATCTGCAATTCGGTTGTCTCTACCGATGCGTCGCGCTGATCCGCTGCAGCTGTACTCGCAGCTATTACGATGGCAGCGCTTTCCTTCTGAAGTTTTCGCTATGCCGTTAGATGCCAGCGAAGAAATGCGATGCCTTCGCTTCGCGGCTACGTTTTCTCCTATAGCATCCACGTCCCTGCGCGTTGCATTTCCTTCGCGCTCTTTACGAGAGAGACGACTGTCACGATCCTGCGTACTTCTGCTCCGCCCTGCGACTCACCCAACATCAAATCCACTCCGACTTGGTGTGCGTAGCATGTCATGCCCTGCAGAGCGTTCAGTGTGTAGGGCCGAGTCTACTGAGCCATGTTTGTGAATCTGAGATGCGCAGTGAAATACGGTGAAGGCACTCGGACAGCCGTTTATACGTGAAGACGCACAAGAGACATACACCAACATTGACGCCGTTCATGCTGCTGGCTTGGTGGAGGTGGCAGCGAATAACGTAGTCAACACCGCAATGTCATCAGGGATGCTAGCGTGCGCCATCGTACTACCCCTTTACTACACGAAACGGAAGCTCTTTTTGAAGTTGAACCTGCTATGTCTGGTGCTACGGAGTCGAATCGCGCTGCGTAGTTACAGCACAGAGTATACACGATATCAATACAAAGACGTGCCCAACATTACACATCGACTTAAGCGAAGGTACAGTGATGAAATCGATCTCTCCTGCCCACCTAAACGTCTCCTGTTTCTGGATCTTGATGAACACTGGTTGTAGGTCCTCTTGAGAGCTTAGGCCATTGATTCTCCCCACGCCAGCAACCTGTCGTATGTGTTGAGCTGGCAACAGGCCTGCTACGCGGGGATATCTCGCGCGCACCGAACGATCGCCGTCAACTCAACTTTCACTGTGTGAGTGACCTTTCCTCCCTTCTTAAGGGAACATTTCGGACAGTGCCACTTCAAGCAAATTAGTTTGCTGGTGGGTCTCTCTTCTTGCTGCACTGCGCGGCGAAACTTCGCGGACAACTACCACCGCTTTTGAGATCGATGAGCCATTCTGACCGTAATTCTTTTCTTTCAGGAGCCCGCCGCTCTGACCGGGTCCTCCTAAGTTGATGTGTTCGTGGCTGGTTTGTGCGCCTGACTTTCTACCCAAATTAGATGTAATTTTCGAGGCTGTGAGTCGCGCTCCCTGACTGGCCTCAACCTTCGCTGTCCATCGATTAGCAAGTGGGGCTTAGTTTCTGTGAGGATGCACGCTTGCTACCAGTTTACGCACTCGTGGTTCCTCCTTTAGGGGGAAACATATGTGTAAGCTTTGTGTACGCCTGTTGCTTTTGGTGGACACACTGTCGCGGAGAAAATTCGTGGAGCGTGCTCTCCAACGTCGGTGAGCTATTTGGTAGAATTCACTGCTACGGGACCACATCCATGCAATTTGAGATAACTGACTGGCCGCCACAGAGTGCGTAGGATGGCAAGGAGCAGCGCGGCCGTGCGAATTCCGCAGATTGAGCCGCAGCTCCTGGCTAGTCGTCTCTACAGCAACTGCCTTCATCAGCGTAATCCGCAGCGCTCTACAAGCTGATTTTCTCGTCATCGCCGACTGGTGTACAGCTGAATAAAAAGGCAATCCGTGAGTCTCCGCGTGAGTAGGGAAAACGTTAGACAGTGGAACAGGCCTTATGTGCGCCGCAAGGAGATGACGACACGATCTGGAGAAATGCGCATGCGGTAGTACGAGGTATGGATGACGGAACACGCGGGCACATCAAAGTACTCTGGGACCATTAGCACGGACTGTCTTAACTGCCAGCAAATGTGCATGCTTTAAACCAGTCAGCCAAGTTCTGCAACGATACCCCTTGCATACGTTGCGCCTCTCTCAAGAGCTGGCACGCCTGATGTCTTTACGCAACCAGGCACCTGCCGCATCATTGTGCTGTACACCTTGTGTATCCCTCCCTTTGAAGCTGAAACGATCATATTCATTGGCTGTTTTTTTTGTTTCTCTCCTTCACGGACTTTCTCTGCACGCTCTTTGCAGCTGTAGCAGTCATCAATTCTACGTCATGTGAACGGTCAAGCCCCAGCAGCCTATCTCTCCCGCAGCAGTTACCTCTATGTACTGCTAGGTTCTTCAAGTTGCCACCGATGCTTCCCTAAATTGCACCTCTTTATCTTCGTGCGGTCCTGCTCTTCCCTCGTCGTAGGAATTCCCCCTGAGTCTGAGCAGCAAGGAATGCGAACAAGAACAGGAACGAATGGAATAAGATTGACTTCTCAGTTTTGGACTAGTGGGAGTGCGAGGCTGAAAGAACTTCTACTGCAAAGAAGACGCACGTGCTGCTCACTGGCTTTCAATTGAACGTCCACATAGGCAAGCATGTAACTACACAGCGCACACATATATATGCTGGTGTCAATGACCATACAAGGGTGTACATCTTCCTTCACGACAACCCAAGCACGATAATCTTCAGTGCTCGAAAAAGGAATGCAATAATAACAACACTTAACTACGCTTAGTCAACCATGATTAAACACATCTAGAAGCCACTTGTGCACGTGCGCATGACAGGTCAATGCCCACGTGCAAGTATACATGTACACATTTCGCTATATACAACTTCGCAAGCGCGCTGGTCAGTTAGTGAAAGTCCGTGTACTCGAGGTCGAAAGGAACGTTTTGAGCAAGCAAGGCAGGATAAACGAAAGTTATGCACTGCAGACCCTTGGCAACATAGGAAATAAAATTAGGGGAGATTGCTGGCAGCTAACGCAGGTGATAGAGCGAGTGAGTAGTCAATGTATTTCGTCCTGTCTCTGTGTGATTTGTAGGTGTGATAGAAGAAGCAGTGGAACAGAAAGCGACGGATGAACTGGCGTACGCCGTTCCATTATGAGTGTGTCTCAACACAAAAAAAGACGCACTCATAATGGAACGGCGTACGCGGACACAGCTGCCGCACGCGCATACGCGTATATACATATCAATCTATCAGTATATATGTGTACTTGTATCCATCTAAATGTATGGACGCTCTTCTCATACCAGCGGACGGCGTATGCACGTATGCGTAGAACTATATCTGCATCCGCGTACACATGTCGGCAGCTACAGAGTTAATGGCCCGTCAATCTACGACAAGAACTGAGCCTAATAGTACGGACAGGGGCGAACGAATTCAATTCATACATGTTCTAATAGTGCACATGTGTATGTGCATGCACATGCACAAGTCCGTCCCTGACAATTTTTGCTCTGCCCGCTTTTGAGGTAAGTTTTCACTTGAAACGCGACGTGTGGTCCTTTGCCGACACCTTCGTTTCCTTCTCAGTTTGTATAGATCGATGGATCCTCTTCAGCGTCTTTATTTCCGGATACTTTATTTTCCCTACCGTCCCCATTCTCTGTCTTTTCTTCCGTTTTCGTTTGTCTTCAAAACTCTTTCGTGATCCGCTCCTGCGTACTCCCGTCTTGTCCCTCCTCCCTATGTTTTTGTGGCCTACATGGGCCCGAGCTGCACCGGTGGCTTCGACATTATCGACCTTACGTATTCAGTTCATCGTCCTCCGCTGAGTTACTGCTAAAAATGAAGCGCTGCCGTTGCTAGAGGACCAGTGCTCCTTGGTCGCAGAGACACTGCAGCGAAGGTGTTCATACCCGAGCTTTGGCTGTCTCGGTGAAAGGAAGCGCTACATATATGTATATACGTATATACGTATACGTCTGTTCGGACGGAGGTATATTTCGAGTGTGTTTGTCCTACTAACACTGCACTGAGAGAAGCAGGTGCTTTGGTGTTTCCGCTCGCACACGTACGCAAACTTATCACTCCGAGTAGATATACAGAAAATCGTATGGGTTTGCGTAAGCACGTGGGCATATACACAGTACCATGCTCTTGTGTACGTGTTTGCGCATACATGTACATACAGATATGCCTTATGAGAACACACACGTAACTTATGCATATATCGCATGCACGGCACGAGTATATATATATATATATATATATATATATATATATATATAATATATATATATATATATATATTATATATATACTGCAGACATATGCATGGCACGAAAAATGTATGTCCACATCAACCGTTCAATATACACTCTACGTGTACCGATATTCAGGTCCTCTACACATGCACTATGATTCTATGCTTTTCGCACATAGATACATCCATACGCACTTCCAACACAAACATATACACCGTACATACAAGCATACCAAGCATACATACAACTCACGCATACATCCATACATAGGTACATTCAAACAGACATACCATGTACACACGACCCACATATACCTACATAGTTACCAGGCATTCTTGCAGACATATATGAATACCAAACAGAACATGCATGCCATACAAACATACACGTCGCACACAGCTTCATGTATAGACGGGGACGGAGCGATATGCCGAGACAAATCTAAAATGATGAGATACAGTCGCAGTGCAGATGTCTTCACACGCCAACAATGCGTCCACTTCTTTAATACATGAAGAGATACCAATGAGACTGTGTCAGACTGCGGCAGTGGCAGACAATAGAGCGCACGATACACAGGAGGAAAAGCAGCGAAGTAGCACAACAGGTGCAACAAATCAAGCACTCGCTGCTGTAGCCTTGCCGCAGGAGCAGCATTGATAACACAACATCAACAGCAATGCAGCAGCATCAGGTGGACGAGCAAAAGCAGCAGGTCAGCCGCGGATGAAAAAACGGGAACGGGTAGTCAATAGCAGCACACCTGCAACAGCAGTTTCACATGCAGCGCCAAGACCAGCTGTCTTGCGGAGCTGCAAGGAAATGTAAAACGGAAGTAGGGACAACAGTCGAAAGGCAGGCAAAGAAGCACCGCGGGATCAAGCATAGAGGCAGCGGCAAGGAAAAGAGCGCTGCAACAAGCAGAAGACGAGCAACACGGAGGAGACCGGGAGCAAGTGAACAACGGCAAGGATTCCTGAAGCAGATTCTGTTGTGAACCACGTAGAGAGCAGCACAGTGTAGATGTTGACATCCTCCTCTTTATTCCCTAAAGGCTTCTATCGTCTGCACATACTGTGATAACGGAAACTCTGCATCTACTTCTTGCACATAGTTATGGCCTTCACTTTCTGTGGCCTCTTCCGTTCTGCTGCTCCTTGGCTCGAGCAATCTGCTCTGGACGTAGATTCCATTGTACAAAGGGACCAACACCGGCAGCACGCTTGCGCTCTTGCAGCACCAGCACAGCATCACCGCCACCGATAGTGCACTACCAGCACAAGACTAAATACAAGCAAAAGTTGCAGCAGCAGCGGTTGGACAGCGGCAGCAGCAAAACAACTGGGGCAGCAACACAGCGGGGGGTTGACGCATACGCTTGTATCAATAACTCTAACTCTGGTTCTACCTTACAACGCTTGTGGCTGCTCCTGGTGTGTATACTTCGTTGCTTCCACTGACTACACCTGCAGGGCCAACATACCTGTTCCTGTTGCCAGCCGCTACTGTTCTATATCTATCGTACTGCTGCGATTTTCCCTGCTGTAGTCCCCTGTGGCTGCCACTTTTTCCCTTCGCTTGCTACACCGCTCTGTGTGATACCTTTATGTAGTCGTTCTCTCTGCTTCTGCCCATACTACTACTCCTGCCTCGTCCGTTCAGCTTATTTCTGTCCGTCGTGTACATCGCTGATTATGCGTCCGGTGCGGTTCTGTCGTTGCTGGAAATCCTCCATTTCATGCCTTTGCCAGGGCTGCATCTGCAGTTGTTTTCAGGGCCTCAGGCGGTACCTATTGCTGCTGCCGCAGCTGTCGAAATATGTGGAGCTATTCCTTTCTTCTCTTTCTTTCTGGGGCACCGCTCCTGCTCCGGCCTGCATTGACTGGCGGTCCATGTCTATGTACGGCTACACCTCCTGCCGTCGCTGGAATGCTGCTGCTGCTGCTGCTGCTGCTTTCCATCCTCTTTGTAGTGAGTTATCATGAATCTTTCATTCTATACATTTATACGTATAGATTTCCACGTTGAGTACTTGTGTACGCGTCCACGTCTGCGCGTGCACAGCCCACGATAGCATCCGACATAGATTCATACGCACATACTTTCACAACTATCATATGTAAGTGTCTCCTCCATCGATCGTTGCAAGCCGTAGCGTCGTACGTATGACTTCTGAAAGATACAGGAGCAGCCCTTCCGATGTCCGCTGTAAGTTACATCAGTAGCGTTACCAGAAACATAGTGCAAACACAAGTACAAAATTCTATAGATACCGTGGGAATCTCAAGTGAGGAACACGCTCGCCGGCCTCACGCTGCCACGAGCGACGCCAGCAATCCATCACGAATTTGTCCATAGAACGAGTAGGAGCAGCAACTTCAGTCCTTACGTGTAGCAAGAGCATCGACTGCATAAATATGCTCATCTAGCAGCAGCTGACCCAGCATTGCTAGTGACCGCAGTAGCACTGACGCTGCACACAATTAGTCTTTCTACAGTAGCAAATCGCATACAGGCGCAGCAGAAAACATTTCTGTAGTCGTAGCAACACTCGCAGCATTCTTCTTCTGGCGGATGGAGCAATTCCAGCAGCGCCTCTTCACCGGTGCCGCTTCACAGCATAGCCTCCGTATCAGCAGCAGCAGCGCTAGCATCGGTTGCAACAAGAAGAGGATTTGACAGCAGCAGAGGGAGTACGGTACTCACAACTCAAAAATACGAGGACGCCTTTTCCATACATGCTTTCTGCACCATCAGAGACCATGTGTTTTCTGTCTGCATGCGTCTTGTCAGGTGCATGCGGACACTATTCAGCTGAAAGGCACGAATAGCACCATCTCCTTCTCTGAAAGGCTGCCACCAAGACTGCTGTCGGCGACGAAGCGTCTGTTCTTTCTGCTATCGCTGCTTCTCCAAGTCATGACATGCACTCGTCAGACTTTATATCAAACATAAGCGACTGTGCACAAATTCCACCTCTAATGCGGAAACTGACTCCGATCCTACAGCATCTACGTCTATCTTGCTGCTGCTGGTATTGACGCTAACTGTCCAGTTGCCAACGCTGCCCCTCCTGCGATTTGCTGCTGTCGCTGCCCCTGACAAGCATGCTGACCCTGTTATTTCCTGTTGCTGTCGCTTGGCGTCTTGTTGAGTCGGAAACTGTGGTGGCTATAGCTGGCCGTGGTGATATACCATAGACTGCTGCTGCTACGAACGACGGTGAGTATACCGCTGATTACCGCACATACAGGAGGGGTGAAGAGAGCGACTGCTGCTATTTACTCTCAAAGGCCAGAGTTTTCAGTATGTACGCATCATACCAGCACCACGACCCCACGAAGCAGTGGCAGCAGAGCTCAGGAGGATTTCGAGTGGTGTAAAACGAAACCTGCTGCGCACCACCAGTACAAGAGCAAGTGACGTGGGTGCGACCTCTTACACAAACTCAATAACAAGATCGGATGAATGGAACGGATTGACTTCTGATTTGGCTGCTGCACCTGGTGTTCATATAGACAGCCAGCAGACTTCGTAGGAAAGATGCACTATGTTCTAGCATACGCTCCACCTGAAACTATAGGAGTCCATCCATTCTCTATTGACCACACGTGTGCGAGGCACGTACAATGGCAGCAGCTCAATGTGCCTTGAACTCCAGGTTGACTGCGATTCAAGGAGAGTTGCGCTAAACGCTTCCTTTTTTCGGTTTTTTCATATGTACCTCAGCGTATTCAAAGCCACGCAGCCAGGGCTTCGAACTACGCATTAATGCGCGTCCGCTTAACGTTTGCCAAGACAAGTCTTATTCAAAGCTTCAAGCAGCAGCCTCTTTATCAAAATTGCACAATTGGGAGTCTGCAGTGTCACTAAACTGAGCGGCCACGATTTCATATGGCTTCTTCCGTTGCGACAGTGACTACGACTGCATAGCACATAGCACGTTGCCGACCCTACCATAGAACATTCTACAAAGAACATGGACGCACCACTGCATCTCAGTGTCCTGATGCAGCGCGCGAGGGGCCTTACAACGACAAATGCAGGGGTGTCGTGCCCTCGCTTCCGCATGGTGTGCCGCGCCAGAGCTCCACGAGACAGCTGGTGCCGCCACCACCCTGGCGGGCATAGCCACCACAGCATTGACGAATCAGAGGAGCGTGCTGCTGCAGCCCGCTAACTGCATTCTTCGGGTATGTTCCGTCACACTGAGACGATCACCAAACGTGGCAATCGCCACACATCGTAACACTTGTCCCCGAAATCTACTGATTTCCCCTTATGTGCTTTCGCAGCGAAGCTAATGAGGAGACGTGTCTGAGAGAGGTGTACAATTTGTGAAAATCCCCTGTGCGGACGAAGTGGTGCAGCAGACGCTACCGGGGTTTCCAGTTCCCCTGAACGTCTCTCATTTCTGTTCTGCGTCGTGCAGCAGCCAATTTCTACTCACACTCAAAAACGGAAGCTTCTATCTCACACCGCATAGACACTTGGCCCTCCTGCGCACGTCACGAGAGCCAGCGTACACGCGTTGCATACTTCCATTTCAGATGGCATTTCAACTCTTGATTAAGTACAGGGAGCAAAGCATGTTGCTGGCACCGCTACACCAGACAGGTCCCGGTCCGAAGTAACAAACTTGTAGGAACGCGCAATGACGATGTCTATCTCGCACAGAAGTGAAACACCATCCACGGGGACGAGTGTCACTATGTAGCTACCGAAAATCCCTTCGATGCGTCAAACCGCACAGAAATCGCTTTGCAACGACCCACCATATATTCCACATCATAACGTGTCCGTGCTGTGCATTGTGCAACATAGAGCTAATGAGCACACTTACAGGTCTGCTTTTGTCAAAGTCCAAGACACTCCACCACTGCACTCCTCTCCTGCAGCGCAGGCACTTGAAGAAATACACAGAAGAGGCCCTTTGTGATGAGCGGCCACACTGTCAAAAGTTGTCGCCACGGATTTGCACGCTCTATCAAGCAGGCAATATCGTGCCAGCCACGGATTTGCACGCTCTATCAAGCAGGCAATATCGTGCCAGCGCATAAATGCGCATCAACCTTTAGCTTCTTTTGCTGCTGGATCCTCGGGTGACGGAGGCGCTTTGCGGGTCTGAGTTCTCGACAATATTCTCACGGTCACCAATGACGCTGTACGCCTGTTTACTGCCGATCAACTAGTGCATCACTCTGGGGAGTACTATTCCGTCCTCGTTTTCTGACGCGACGATGTCCTTCATAAAAGATATTTGAGAGAAGCCAGGAAGGAAGCTGAGACGCTGCCTTTATGTGTACGTGGGAACGCAGCGGTCGCGTTCGGAGACACGTCCTGTGTGCCCAATTTCTCTAGCAGGTTTTTGCTTCCTAGTCTAGTGCCGCATGCCGTGCAGCATATCTAGCTCGCTGCCGCAGAGGGTTTCCGGCAATCACTAGCGCACTCAGGTTGACGTTTTTCATTTCATTCAGCTGGACAGCAGAAGCTGCCCTATGCCGTGTATATCTCTCTCGCCAACGCATTCGCCTGCTTCACTGAAGCACACCTTTAACAACAGTGGACGAAGTCATTTCATATAGAGGCGACGACGCTGCTCACGCCCCAGTGAGGCGCCTGTGGTGAATACACGGATCCGACGGTCGACGAATGTCTGGCACGAATCAATGGAGCGAAGGACCCAAGACTCAGGCTTGGTCGTGTTGTCCCCCACGACATCAAGGAGCGTTTCTAAAGTACCGCACGAACACGTACATCGCGCGAGGTACATTGGAGTGTTGCTAGTGACTGTGCTATCAGTCTTTACAGCCGTGACCACATATTTTCTCCCCGTGCAATCTCACAGGACATTCCAGTCGCCCCAGCGCTTGAAACAGGAAAGGAGCAGAATTTCAAAACGATTGAGGCTTTTTAGCTTGTTCCGCAATGCTGCTTTTCCAGCGCAGCGCAAAAAGCGCAAGTTGATCACAGGGCCCCACGAGAACTGTCCTTGCTGGTCACCTCGTACACAACAGCCGGTCTCACACAGGAAAGGCTTCGGAGTGAGTCTCCTCCGCTTCAAACGTCGTGACTGCCAGTGTAAGATGCAAGCGAATGCCTCAGTTTACAAGCGAGACGCGCCCTGGCAAAGAGGACGCGGGACTTGTCAACGTCTTTGTAGTTCACACTGCAAAGCATCTATTACGCGAGGGGTACAACGTGCATTTGTACGCAAATTGTGCTCTACACTGCAGATTCTGCCGGTGCGCAAACGGATGATATTGGTGTCTGCTGTACTGATGGCACTTGGGCTGAAGAGGAAATACCGCAGACGTCAGCATATTACAGGCGGTGAAGGACGTCCCGGTGAAGCTGGCATGCATCGCGGCCAACGTGTACGCCGACTTGCTATCGTTGACCCTGAAAATGAAGTGGCTGGTTATCTGTCGTCAACCGCGTCACCTAGTTCAACCACAGGTGCAGCATCACCAGTGTCGGGGGATTCTAGTTTGCTCATCAATTCGTTGCGCGTAGATTCGAGTTCTACAGAATCGTTGGCCTCTGGCTGGTCCCTCCGTTTCGTCCACAGGATCACATATAACAAATGGTTCATCATCAACCATTTCTGGTTTGTCTGTCTCCTCATCTCCATCAAGTGGGCTGTATATAGGTACCACTTCAGATGCAACAGATTCCTCCTTGTCGTTGCCCTCACTTGGGTTGGTCTCGCTACATATATCCACTGAATCGGACGTTTCAGATTCTGCATCTGGGCACCGTGGTGACGCGGAAGAGCCTTGCGCTTCTGCTTTTTGTACGAGGTTGACTCCGGAGGATGGTATGTGGGTACGACAGTCTGGTGACAGCTTTCCTCAAGATGAACTTTCCACCGGCTCACGTAAGTCGAACTGCTCAAGCGTCGACTCAGACTACTCTCAGGGCAGAAGTCATCTACAAGGAGCGGCGCTAGATACTACTTCCCAGTCTGAAGAATCCAGTCTTCCCGAAGTCGACGAAATGTCATCCGGTGAATGGGATAGCGTTTTGTTTTCACACCCTCCCACAGGACAGCTCGAGCTGCACGCGCCACCCCAAACGCAATTACTAGGGGTAACCCAAACGAGCGAATTATTGAGGCCCCGAGTTGCAGGTTTGCCTCCCCACCCTCTCTCAGGACAGTTCGGGCCGCGAGCGCCGCCCCAACCGCGACCACGGATAGCACGACCGAGGGGATCCGGGGGAGTCATATTTGCGAGTGTGGGCCAAGTGCCGCTGCCACCCCGTGACGAATGGCCTGCGGGGGTTCAAAATGGTCAGTGCCTCCTGCGACACGTACCGACACCAGAGACAAGTAGCGAATCAAGCAGCGCAGAACAGGGCTGCTGTTCCTGTGAGAGTTGTTGTGGGCTTGGGGAGTTCCTTGCCCGAGAACTTGCATCTTGCTTCCACAGGGACAGTCGTGTGTAGCTCCTGACATACCCCTGTAGTGGCGAAGAGAATTTACGTCTCGCTTTCTCCCCCTGTTCTCATAGCGTCGCATACTAACCAGCGTCCTGCGCATTATGCGTCAGCGTCAGACGTGTCCGAAGAGATGTTGTCTCACATGTGCTGCAGTGGCAACGATGAAGTATGCTTGCTTCGTAGGGCTTGGTATTGACTCGCATAAATTTGTACAAAACGCCCACAAATTAATCCACGCAATGCACCCCACCCTAGCGAAGTATCAGGTTACATATCTATATAGTAGAAGACGCTTCCACACACACTTCAATCGACTTGCAGCTCTTGTGCGAGCCTAGTGCTGTTCCAGCATACGTTTAGCTCCAGTCGTTTCATTTGGAACATCCACTGCAAACACCAGATCGCAGGCAAGAGCAACCACAACTTCAATGAGAGCATGTATCCTTGACTGGCCGTCGTGGTTTATGAGAATGACGACTTGTTATACACACAGTGCTTGGAATTTTTAGTAAAGTCTACGGGCAACTTACAGTTCGAGACGCGCGCAACATTTCAAACAAACCGCCAGATAATGAGAGTAACAAACTGTGCAACTGGTTTGTCGAGGCCCCGCGGTACTCCACTGCCGTCGTATTCGCAGCTGCTGGGATGGCAAAGCCTCCCTCCTCGAGTTCTCGCCACGACATTAGATACGTGCCGAAAAGCGAAAATGTATACAGCAGATGTTGTCTGTAGCGTTCGCAGGTAAACAGTTTTCCTTCTAAATAGCGTCCCTATCCAAGAATGCCGTAT